>OY723387.1:47602764-47740264 GCA_963210295.1 Ophion ellenae
CGTTTCATGTTGAATTTTTTTTATGCATTTCAAATATTTATGAAAACATACCTCAATGTTTACTGGGCTCACTTGTGTTTCCCTTTAAAAAAAATGCGAAAAAACGCTTTTTTGGACCTTCTAATTCAGGCTTCGGCCTTAAGGAATTTCGACGCCGTTCCTTGGCTGCAAGAGTGGGGATGAAAAAAACAACGAGTTTTCGCCAGCCTGCCAACTTTTTGCGAATGAAATTTAATGTAAAAATGAATTATCACTGGGCAATATCCAACTCATAATATTGTTGGAAAATATTTATAAGCCGGGAAATGGTATTAGGAGATATTTTTGTCCAATTAAATATAAACATGTTGAAATTTTATTCAAGAAAAAATAACCGATAGACTTGGGACAATAGCGGCCGTTTTCGCCATTGGCATGATTGACTATCGCTTATTTTTTTATCGTGACATTCCCAACACTATTTTTTCATTTTAATCGAAGTATTATTTCAGTCCCTACACCCCTATAACGAGTCTTTTTCCACTTATTGTTGAAAAATATTTCTAGGCCGGGAAATGGTATTAGTAGATACTATTTTGCAAGCAAACATACTTAAATTAAAAATATATAAATAAATAGTACAAATAAAATACAAATAAGGTTCATAATACAATTAAATACATTAAACTTCATCCACATGGACGAAGGTTCACCTTCAACATGAAAAATCTCCGAAACTATGCTGTGAAACTAATTAATTTTTGGACAGTTAATGCATCCTAGAATTAATCTCCCGATGATATAAAATTCAACCATCTGCAAGCATTTCGATTTTAGTCTCGAAACTCCTTAAGACGACGCACTGAAATATTTCATCATTCCGAGCGTTCGTTGGATGGAATAAATAATTCTTAAAATAATCTAATATTCCATTCTTTCAATGAATAATTCGTTGGAACCTCCCAATGAAGGGTTTAGTCAGCGCAGGTCATTTTTTTTCAATGTTTACGCATCGATTTTTCGTTCTCCTTATCGCGAATCATCAAACTCCCGCTGGTACTCTTTTGTACTCTGACTCTCTTCTATTTTGTTTCTTATCCCGTTTTCATCGGAATTTATCTGACCCGCGATTTTTCTGTCTTCTCATGAATTTCGCGGATTCGTCCTGAGGTACGAGTGGTATGTCACGGGAGTCGCGGAAAAGGGTGCTAAAAGGCGAACGGCGGAAGATTTACCACTGTGGATAGATAGATATCGAGAGAAATTTATTATTGTTAGCCAAAGTTTGGGGTAAATGCGATATTGTACAAATGGGCGAAGATGGCAGTGTTACACAGAGGAGGCTACGATAAGATGCGTATAAATTACACCGAGTGGCACCATAACCCATGTCCCAGGGTTGCAATAAAACTTACGGATATCCGTTGACCGAATCTAAGATTGAACATTTATCGCTGTCAAAAAATTGACTGTGAGATAGTGAAAATACTTGTACACGTGTTCAAGCCTGATTAATGGCCTCTTATTCTATTCCATAGATGATAATGTTAGCGTGGTAGGCGAATAAACGAACATATTTCCCAACCCTCGCCCAAGAAAATTTGAAATTTTAAGCAACGTGGATACGAGGGTGGCACGAATTTGAGCCCTATTTTTTTTCCGTCTTCTCACCATCAATTTATCTTCTTTAAGGGGAGATATACATCTAGGAGTCAGAAAAAGGTCATTTTTCTGAATTTTTCAAGGAAAACTATTTGCAATTTCGGATTGGGGTTTTAATCATCTAAAAGTATACACATTCAAAAATATGTTTAATTTTCTTTACTTAAAAATATCAAAAATATACAAGGCTATTGTATGATCCTTGGAGCGTCGTAAAAAATCTGCGTATACGGTACCCACTGGCGAAATTGTCACGAAAGCTGCGAGTGATCAAAAAGTATTTAGGGGTCGCTCAAGCCTCTCAAAAATTGAATTTTTAAATGAAAAATCGATTTTTTCCACTTCTCATCCATGAATGTTACGCTTTATAATTTAAAAATTAACCTCGCGAAAGCTCTATCCGGCCAATGGATATTTAGTGGTCGCAAAAGAGTTTCGGAATTTCCAATTTTCGCCAATTTTTTATCACTCTTTGCACTCACATATTTGACGCGTTGTAAAATTTTCAAAACAATTAATCCTTTTTTCTTTAAAAATGGAATTTTCTAATTCACCTCACACTTCTAACTCGCGAAACGCGTCAAGCCTTTTGAAATTTCCTAAACATTTAATCCTTTTTATTTAGAAACAGATTTTTCAGATTTACCTTACACTCCTAACCCAAGAATTATAATCTTTGTTCTCATAAAATAATTCTTCAAAGCTCTTGCCCGTAAACAAAATGATAGGTCGTTTTATTCGTAAAACTGAAATGGCAGCTGTTTTCCGCGTATCGTAATGCGACCAACGGTTGGTCTCGTTAGTCAAACAGCGTACCAATCGTAGCTGTACTCTGTGACGAGCGACGTTATAATACAATAATACATAATAATACGTAATGACACGCATCGTATAATTGGTATTTGTTACAAATTATTATGATAAATTATTCAGAAAATGTAACACTTCGCCATTTATTTTGTTCTTATGCTACATAGAATTATAGTGCATGCGAGATTTATTTTTTGGCGAAAATCGTAAATTTCGAAAACCTTGAACGACCACTTCATTCGCCGACTAGAGCTTTCGCGGGGTTAATTTAAAAATTATAAAGCGTAACATTCATGGGTGAGAAGTGGAAAAAAATCGGTTTTTTATTAAAAATTTCAATTTTTGGGGTCTTGAGTGACCTCAAAACATTTTTGACCGCTCGCAGCTTCGGCGACCATTTTTTTTCTTTATACAAGAAAATCGGATGGTGAGAAAAATAGAGCTCTAATTTGTGCCACCCTAGTGGATACTGTTTGACGTTTCGTTCGTGTTCTAATCGTTCTTACAAGGAACATCACTTGAGTGTCCACCCTCGATTTTGTTGAAACTCATATATGTGATAAGGCATTGAGAACTATTAGATACGTATTTTTTTTTCGGCGGAAAAACGCTTTTTAGGGTGGAAACCACCCCTCGCAGAAAGGCGTGTCACCCCTTAATTTTTTTTTCAACATTTCCATAGTCGATTTTTAATCGCTTTATAGTCGTTCAGCTTTGTTCAGATCGGTGAACTGCTTGTGGCCGAAACTGCAAAATCACCCCTCGGCCCCTTTGTTGAGTTTTACAAAAAATCTACAATGGCGATAAACGTTGAACGAATTATAGATTCGTGTCTTCTAGGCCTTAGTAAAAAATCTTGACTGATTCACTACCTCGTTGAAGAATTATAACACTTTTAATCCGCAAACAGCCGTTGAATCTCATCATTGGAAACGACGCCTTAGATGTGATGAGAAAACGTATAGTGAAAAAAAAAGTACGGAATGTTTTGTATTTTTTGGGTAGATCATTTATGTACGAAAGAAAGTTTTTGAAAAACTTTCACAATCATTCACAACATAAGTTCATTGCAATTATTAGGCCACCAAGTATGAGATATTTGATTTCCAGCTTCTCAACGTTACCGATTTGTGTCAAATGGTTTAATATTGTTGGAATAGTATCGTTAAGCCTTGCTGCAAAGTCACACAGCTTTCAACTCATCGTTATTCACCTTGCTGTCAGGGCGCCCACGTGGTCCACTTCAAAGAGCAAAATCGCCCCATTGCGACTTCTCAGACTATCGACGTACGTTCATTAGCTGGAAATCCTAGTGAATTGCCTTTTGCAGGAAGAGAGGCTGATGACGTACCTTCACAATAAAAAAAAACACCAAGGACTGTCAAAGTAAAATATCGGGTATCAAATTTGGTGCTTCCGGTATTCGGAAATTTCATACCTAATGACCTGATAATTGTTCGATTCTGCTTATTTTCTCGTTTGGCTATCCCACACATCCTCATCTAACTGGTAATGCTGGAATCAGTTGAGGGACTCGAAAATTGCAACAGTCGTGGAGTGGGGCATAACTGTGTATTATCAAATACAGGTTGGGACGTTGGTTTTCAGCAACAACAACTTTTCATACCTTTATTTATTACGAAATACATGAACAATGACAATAAAAAGCTCTCTTAGCTAGGAATTTCCGGTTTGATCCACATGCCACTCATGACTGAATTTACGTCGTGGACATATATTTATAAATTTCATATTTCAGCTACCATTGCCTGGGATTGCATCTTCCATCTTTGATCAACCTGTGCATCAAAATATAACGAATGTTGGGTATAATCCCGCACGGGCGCGGAAGTCCTGTCAGTCGTATATAAAAAATGTCCTGGAGGAAAGTAATGATAGTATCACAAATGTATTCGTACGTGTTCCAAGCGACCCTTTGCTTTGGAATGTGCCTGCGTCTTGAAGCCCCGGAGGTCCATCTGACGAACTCCAACGGGACTAAACGTTCTTGCTCGGGGGCTGTTTTTTTCCTCAGCACTTCAAATGCCATTCGAGTGAAAAATTCAAATGGTTATGCCATTTTTACAGTAGTAAACCTGCGACGAAGAACTTTTTTTTTCGGGGCTGTAGGATATCCTTGTGACCCTCAACCTCTGGAGTGCTCAGCGTGGCCACTGTTGCGGACTGTGTTTGCGACCAGGCGCGGATGGGGGTGTTCACGGGTCGAACATCGTGTCGAGCCAGTAGAGCGAGGAAAGGATCGAAGGGCAGAGAGTGAGAATATAAAGGGCTCGTGGCAACAAAAATCCAATTGCTGTGAAAATTGTATTGGCTCGGGAGTAAAAAAACATGCGAGCACTTTGACGGCTGCATTCGCTTGGCAATCAAAAGAGAGGACTAATAATGGGGGCAAACTCATCAGGTGATGTGTTTATAATGAAGGTGAAGCAAGCAAACGCGAACATATCTGGTTGCAGCCCTAATTTATCGATGTGCGAGGGTAATGTCATTTGTAGTAGGTACTGTAAGCTTCGTACTAAAGATTCACAGATTCCTTGAGAAATAATAATTACCTACGGAATTATTAATATCTATTTCTGGGTACGTTTGATTCGATTTTTCTTTCTGTACATTTTGTCTACCCTCTATGATTATGAATTTCTTTGAATCTGCATTTTTCGAGTATCTCGAGAGCTCCCACCAAAAATGTAGGTAATATATCAAATTCACATATTCAGGATATCATTTTTGTAAATTTGTTGAAATCATAAAGCGACCGGAATTTTCATAAATTGATTTCATTTGTATCTGATGAATTGTTGTTAAATAAAATCCCTGCATAAAATACAATTCTTTTTAGCGTCTTCCAATGTGGATTTATTTATATTTATTTCCGAGTGCACTTAATTCGATTTTTCTTTCCGTGAATTTTCGTTTGCCCTCCATGGTTATCAATTTCATTGAACATGAATATTATTCGAGTATCTCGAGCACTCTTATCAACATTTGATTAATATATAAAATGCATATATTCGAGATAGTATATTAGTAAATTCGTTAAAATTTTCCAATGCGTCCGAATTTTCATAAATTAATTTGGTTTGTACTTGATCAATTGGTGGATCAAACACAATGTTTTTCGGGGTTTGAATATGACATTGTCAAATGATGGCCCAAATTTTCGAAGATGATGCATCAGAAGCCTACCGATTCGTTTCTAAACGCCCATGCAAAAATTTGTCTTTGACTTCTTACTACTTATTTACTGTTTTTTGTCTTTTATTTGATAAATGTTTTTCCCATTTACTTATTTACTTTGTTTCATTACTCATATTACTACTTACGATGTTTTTCGTGAGTTTTACTTGGGCTGCGATAAAGTTCCTATTTTTTTATAAGAGAAGGGCCAATGGAGACCCCAAGACATTCTGACGATGGGTGGAAACAGGGACGAGTCAACCCGCTTGTATGGATGAAAGATCTGCCGTGTTCCATTGGGAGGCGGAGGAGTGAGGCGAACGGATGGATGAACAAAAACAAGAAAAACGAATAGGGCAAGGAAGAGTGCTTGAGGAAGACATAAGCGTCGCCATATCAAACGGATTTACATTGGCATTGGGAATTCGAACAGTACAAAGACATTTCCCCGGACTATGTCGTCGTTCCAGTCGTTTCCATGTACCTCACGTATCCCAGAACATCTTACCTTACGTATGCACACGTCGCTCGTCTTTTTCCGTTCCCCAGCATGTCGTTTTCTTTGGGTTTCCCTTACACTTCGCTGAGCCGTTAGAGACGCTCGGTTTGACTTGCGAAGCGCTTTTCGATAAGACATTTTGCGTCAATAATGTACTTTAAACAATGGCTCATCGGAATAAATAAGCGAGTAGGATATACGAAATCTTGTTGGCTAAACAAATATTTCTGAGGTTTGAAGCATAAGCCATGAGGCATAAGAAGGCCCCTTCCGAATCATTGGTAATTGCAGTGGAGCTTGATAAAAATAACGCACATCCAATTATTATACCTAACGACAAGCTTAAATAAAATAGGCGCCAATTTAGTAAATTTAGACATTTTTACATTTTCTCTGATAAGTCGCGGCTACGAAAATTCTTCTGCTAGTTACATTTTTCTGAGTTATATCATTCATGATTTCTTTAACCCTCCTTGGTTACCGCGGGTAAATTTCACCCAGACCTAACTTTGGGTCTAAATATCTACGGATCCTAGTTTCAATTAAGGGAGACTTTGTCCTTGAAAGAGCAGCGGGTGATGTTAGCGACTCAACATGAGCAGCTAAAAGAAGAGGAGGGATGCCTCTATGGACCAGGCATTGCCGATTAGCGGTAATTATAAACACATTTGTGTAAACACATTACAAAACTTTAAACGCGTTTTTATCGAAAACACGTTTTTAAAAATTGCTGACATTCTCCTGACCGCTGTAATTAACATATCGACCTGAAATTTGGAGAGCATACTCAGAAAATATGTCTTCGCGGAATGACGGATCGTTTTTTTGATAGATACATTTTTGCATTTATTATTTATCTTTTTATGCGAAAAAACGCGAAAATTCGATTTTTTTTAAATTGCCGCCATTTTCCGAAATTTGTACTAAACGAAAAACCCATCCGTCATTCCATAACCAAAGGATAACAGATTGATAATATGCTTCGAATTTGTGTTTCAGATCAACAAAGAGGGGGGGGGGGGGGGATCAACAAGACAGTGATGTCAGCCGTTTACCTCCCGCGATTTGAGGACCTGTTTTCGCGGAGCTGCAACGGCCGCCATTTTCGTTTAAAAAAAAAAAAAATTTTTTTAACGTTCTGTATATCATGAATAAAAGCAAGAAAAAAACCGCACTCAAAAAGCTTTACTCGTTTCCTTTGAAAAAAATAAACTGTAAACACCTGAAATATGGCACTCCAAGGACAAAGTCTCCGTTAAAGGTCGGCCCTCCAGGAGGCGAGGGTTTGAAATGCCACTACGCCACTATTTTTCTCAGAAGTAGCATGTCTGACGAGTATCCTGTTCCAATTTTACTTGAAAATATCGAAATCTCATAAAGTTATGATTTTTTTAGTGAAAAGGTGTATTTTTTGACAAATTGCCCTATTCGTGATTAAAAAAATGTTGTTATTTGAATTTTGACATCCTGACTTTTCACACATGTTCTAGAATGTTCAAAGTATTTTTTCAATCCCGATCGGACCGATAGTTTTCAGACAGTAACCATTTGGAACTTGGCCGGATGAATTTTACCCAGTGTGACTATGTTATTCTATCGAAGTGTGACCACGGAGGGTTAAACATTCGGTGACCCCCTGTTTTCATCATTATGGAATCATTAGAATTTTTTACATGCGTAAAGCAGTTTATATCAGACATCTAGAGTCTTTTAATGTACAAATTATTAGATGGATATGTGGCCAGCGTGTCATCTTCATAAAGTGCCGTATATGTGAGACGATTTTTGGAGTCATAACTTTTGGTTAAAAGTTCGGTAGGATGGCTTGAAATTTTACCAGTATACTGGGATCTATTTTTACTTGATTATAGACGAAAATCAGTTAACGGGCTATATGTTCCTAGGTAGGTTAAACCATTACATTTTCCCAAAATATTTTTATTCGATAGAACCATCTTTTAGCTATATTCCCTGAAAATTTCATTAAAATAGTCCAAAAATTGAATTAGCTACAGCTTCTAACAGTCGGCCGGGCGAGCGGTAGCAGCTCCTAACTTTAAACGCCTTTTTCTCGAAACACTGTTTTCAAAGTTGGTGGACATGATATCTCGAGAACCACTTGATGGATTGTTTCCAAATTTTCAGGAGGTACGATGACAAATGTTTAAAGCTCCTTGACGATCTCACTTTTAAAAAATCGATCTTCATTTTTTAATAGTTACGCAAAAATGACGACTTTTGTCATAGATTTTGTGTGCTCGAGTTTCAATTCGTTGATGCGTTGTTGAAAAAAATTATTTTGAACATCGCCGATCGTCAACGACTCGTATTTATTGTTAATTTGAATAACCCGTTTGGTTTTTATATTTGTGATGGACCGTTTAAGCTGACGGATGACCACCGCAAAACGTCGCGAAAAAAATGTCATCATCTGCCGGCGGGCATGTTTTTGTTGTTTTTCTGAATTGTAGTGATTTTTTCAAAGGCTCTCAATATATGTACCTATGTGTCAAAAATGCGTTTCTTCTTTACCAACCGTTCGCAGAAAAAAAATCGGAATTTGTCAATTTTTTCGGGCCTGTAGGTAGATGTAGCCCTTTAATTGTCGAATATTCGGGTTTGTGAAAGGAATACCTTAAGGCACGTTTGCAATTACCAGAACTCCGCACCATTTTGGCCATTTTCGTGATCGTTTCGCTCCCTTAGCTTCTCAAAAATCTTTTCTCGTCCTATTCTCCCGAGGTATCCTCTATGCACCACGCGAATGCTATATGCAGTGGAGAAAACTCCCCATCTCGGTAAAATAAATCCCTCGTGGATTCTCTCATATCCTTCGGGAGTTGCTCCTATTGAAAGATACCGATCGAACTCATGGAATTTATGGACCCTAATAGATCCAGCGATGAGTACTCGTTGAATTTCAATAGATTTCCGCGCGCTCCTTCGAAGTGTGCATTTATCTTGGTTTTCCTTTATTCTGCAAGATTCTATCAGCCTTTTGTTGTACAGTCATATCGTTTTCGGCCATCATCCGGTTTCCTAAAAATACATTTCGTTTGCACCTAAAGTTTGACTAGCCAGAGTATCAGTTTATCTATATATATATATATATGTATATATATATATATATATATATATATATATATATATATATATATATATATATATATATATATATATATATATATATATATATATATATATATGTATATATATATTATACATGCCGAGTATTGAAGCACTTGAGCCATTGAACACCCCTCGATTTTATAATAATCAATAAGTTTTCACTATAGTGAGAAATATTTCGCAATATTTCTTGTTATCTAATAATGGAACTAGAATGGCCGACTCTCTATGCATGGCCGTTGCAAGAAGGAAAACCCTTGCAAGATTATTTTTATACTATATTTTTTTTCCTACCTTCCATTCATACCCCTGCAGGTCTTTTTATGATAACCCTTTCCAATTGAACCCTTCGCTATCGCTCTCTACTCACGGCTAAGCGGTCACGGCTCTGAGTATCGGCCATACACAACGCTGTTTAAGGGGGGCACTCCATATGGAAGCGTCTAAAAAATGCATTTTTTTATTGTTTAAATTTATAGTTTGAAACCTGTAGAATACGATGCAGCTAGTGATTTTGGTCAATTCTTAAAAATGACGTCTCGAGAGCCTTTGAGCGTGACTCACCTCTGCTCCTTTTGGAGCCCTACGCGCAGGTACAGGCACCATGTGGAGGGGTCCCCCATGGAAATTTATATAGGCAAAAATATACTGCAAATTTATTTGATTAATAATTGTTATATATGTGAAATGTATGCCATATATTGAAAATATATGTTGCATATATGTGCCAAATTCTAATTTTTGTAACGTTTTTATATATGAGATGTATATGCGTGGTATTACTGTATATCAATGTATCATATATCAATGATATATGTAGCATTTACCCTGCATATATACCACATATATTTAGCATATATGTTGCATACACACTGCGTACATACCACATATATACTGCATAAATGGTACATATATGCCACATATATACAGATATGCGTAGCATATCTGCATATAGTGTTTATATGTAATAGCGTACTTTAACTGTAAGTTAAGTTTTTTTAAGTTCAAGTTTTAAGTTTTATTAAGTTTAACTGTAATAGTGTTTATACACAACATATATTTTTTGTCAGGAACATGTATCAAAAATGTATGCGTCATATATGATGCGCAGATGACACATAGATGAGTCATATATGACACATACATTTTTGATATATTTTTTTTGACAAAAAAATAGATTGAAAATATATCGAAAATATATGCGTCGTATATGCCTCATATTTGCATCATATATAGTGTTTATACGTAGCATATATGTTTTGGTCAGAAAAATATATCGAAAATATATGGGTCATATATGCGTCATATATTTGGTGCATATATACTGAATATATACGTATTATTCTATTTTTCGTCACTATATATGCGACCGATATACATATATGTAGCATATATTTTCTGCATATATTTTACATACATAAATTTCCATGGGGGGTGAGTCGTCTATTGAATAATAACTGATAGAAACGCTTCTGTACCAAAAGAAATATAGTATTACGAGGAAGATGAAGGACTATTATATGGTGCTGGAATAGTTGACTAGTCGGTAAGTCACAGAATCATACGTTTTGCTCTCGCCGAAACTTTAAACGCGATTATGTCGAAACTTTTTTTCTTAATGAGTTGAAAATCGGCGTCCACGATTACTCAAAAACTATTCAACCCATCAAGTTCGTCTTTGGGACACGTTTTTATGATACTTATGTTCCATCGATGAACCTAAGGCCGACTAAAAATGATCGAAATAGACATGTTGTTGGGGCTGGGTGAAAGTTTGAAATTATTTCCGAAAAAATCAACTTTATTGTTCTAAGACCTCCTCTTTAGCCAATTATCATTATTTTTCCAATATTAATGATTCATCGAGTGACCACATGTATATACTAATATTTTTTTGCGTAGACGGTTTCAGATAATCCTACGAGGTGCTGGAATGTACACCGCATTCGGCCTCCCTTCTGGACAGCTTCACGGCGACTGGTTTGTAATCGCCGTGAATTTTAACTTTTTTCAAGAAACAAATATCGGTTTGAAAACTAGAATTATGTAATAGAAAGTACCTATGACCCTGAAAAGATATATACGTTCCTCACCGATGAAAACAAAATTATGAAAATCCACCAAAATTTCGCGTTCTATATAGAGTGCCGCCCTTAACTCGAAGGACCGCCGAAGCCGAACCCGATCGCCGATCCGACAGTGTCGGCTTAAAAATGACAAAATATTGACCAGTGTCACCTTTTATTTTCATACTATTTTAAGGGGCTATACCAGTGTGACACGTTAAAAAAGTCGATTTTTTTTCCTTTTTCGACAGTTTATACTTTCAAGAATATCCTGTCAAAATTTCAAGGCCGTATCTCTATCATTTTATGTTGCAAAAATCGATAGTTAAATCTTTAAACGCGTTTTTCTCGAAATGAGCTTTTTCAAATTTGCTGACATTGTAACTCAAAGAGCAATTATCCGATTGACTTGAAATCTGAACTGAGTACTCTTGAATATATTTACTCTATAATGACGTAGGATATTTTTGATTGGATGAAAATTGGTGATTTGGCATTGAAAAAAACGACCATTTTATAGGCAAGAAAGTAGACTTTTTTTTCATAATTACACCATTTTGTTAGATTTTGATATTTTTCGAAAACCCTACGTCATTGCGCAGGAAATACCTTCCAGTTTAACGAAATTTTTTCCCTTTTCGGTTTCAGCTACTCAATCGGCCGGAATCATGTCAGCAGTGGAGGAACTTTTTTTTGGCGCCTCCGAAGGCACAAGTCGCTCGGATCTCAATATTTTTCTATGAAAAAATTATATAATATAGGTCAAATATAGCCAAATATCTTCTTAATTTTCCGAAACATTTAATTGAGTACTTTTCTTCCAAAAAATTCCCGAAAATCACCCAAATTTTCAGCGTTTACACTGGTGTAGCCCCTTACATGTGGAAAAAAGTACTTACCGGTTGGCTGCACTTCTTGTCAACTTTTGGGCCGATAATAAAGTACGACCTCAGATTGCATCAAATAGTAGAACATATTGACGGCTCGTCAAAAAGCGACCGTAATGATTAGAATTTCGTACGGTGCATTGTCACTGTGTATTGGAACTTGTAAGTTGATTTACGAATTGATGGGCCATTTTACGGGAAGATATTGTCCGAACCGGATTTTTCCGATGCCTTCGTCCCGGACCGGAGACTTTTGTCTTTCTTATGTTCCCGTAAACAATAGAGACGAGTTGGGCGAGACGGTAGTCCTAAAGGGTAGGTACGCGACGTAGCCGGTAATTTTACTCCCCAACCTTTTCCTTTTCTCCCTAGCCACGGCATGTTCTTTTATCCCAATGCTCTCCGGGGACTCATATTTCACGGGAGGTCTCGCAGTGCCCAAGAGGGTGAAGAAGCTTGGCCTTGGCTTCCTCGCTGTCCGTCTTTTCTCTACCTCCGCGGAGGATTCTATACACGTCTTAAAGATCCTGTCTCGAGCAAACGTATATGGCTGATCCGTTGCGGACGTGAGGAATCCTTGAATTTGGGTTCAATAGAGTACCCGGACCACGGATCGCAACTCGGAGAACGGAAGCTTCAATGAAGAATAACTTATTTTTCGTGCCAAACCGCTGTTGGCTATCATAACCTTGCTTTCATAGAAAAGGCAACATCCCAAAAAAATTGATGAACGACATCACGCAAGAATATTGTATCCGTTTGTAATATGAAGGGGGATGAAATTGTTTGGGTTTGTTTGGATGTTCTTGCTTTACAATATGCGTAGGGGGAGTACACAAATTACGTAACGCCAAATTCTCGGAACCCCCCTCCCTCTATTCCGTTACGTAACTGGTGCTTTGTCGTCAATAATTGCTATTTTTTTTCGAAGCCATAACTTATTGTCAAATAATCGTGTTTATACTCATCTTATTAAGCATATATTCATCTAGTTTTATACCAATTTTTACGATTTTTTTTTTCAAAATTAACCGAGATGTATGCCTTGATTTGACGATGAAAAAAAATGCTCGTCATTGTCCCATCGATATCTTTATGTAAGGTTATCCGTAAATCAAAAGTCAACAATTTTTCGATATCCATACAAATGTAGCTATCGCTAAGCGTAGCCGTTTTTTTATTTTGGTTTTTTTTTACAAAATGCCGACAGTTTGGACATTTTTTTTCTATTTTCAAGGGCCTTTTTTTGTAACCAAGCAGTCTTTGAAAATAGTAATTATCAAAACTTGAAAAATCGGCTACGTACAAGCTCAACTACTGCGATTGCAAAAATGTCAAAGAAAAAAATTCGGTTGATTAGTCTTCAAGGCGGGATATACATTTGAAACGATCAACGAATCGCTTTCGTTTTTTTCTCTTTATATAACTATATATGTAGGATATTTTCCCAAAGTTTCAAAGCGGAATTCGAAAAACTTCTAACGTTACAGCCCGTCAACGCTGTGCTTCACCGGACGGATTCAGAGCGGGCGTGAACTCCGAACGCGTTTTTTCTCAAAACTGCATTATCGAAATTGGCGTGCAGGATTACTCAAAAACTATTAAGCCGATTGAGTTGAAACTTGGTAGAAATATTGATAATATTGGTACCTTCTACTTGACGAAAATTGCTTTTGAAAAAAATCGGAAAAAAACTACTTTTTTAATCCACATTTTAACGAAATGTTGCGTATAATGTTGATTTTTTTTGTAAATGCGTGCCATTTCCTCAATTTTGCATTTTCTTCATTTTAATTACCGTCACATAGAAACTATACATTTTCTAACTGAAAAAATGTTTGCATTTGAACTTTTTCGCAAATCAAAGTCTACGGGAAGCTAGACTGCACGCCGATTCGGAACTTCCGCGGTGACCTTGCTGTAACACTCTGCCACAGCTCCGCCATTTTGGTGATGAATTAATTTTAAAAAATTGTTTCGTATACCTAAATATACTATTTTAAATATACCTAAAGTTTGATAATTGTAGAATAATTATTTCTTAGTTTAAAAAATTTCTCAATATTGCTTTTTTTCCTGTCTAAATGTATGTCCCGCCCTAAGGGGTAAGACCACAGTAGATTTTTCAAAAAATTCAAAAAAATCGATTTTCATACGAAAAAAAAATTGTTAAATTCGCACATGATATTATACCCGTTACTGTGGCCTAATCCTTTACGTATTGGCTGGGACAAGGCAAAGAAAGTAGTTTCGAGAAAAACGCGTTCAAAGTTTTCGTTTCGTTTTTCTTGATATAAAGTTATGTTTTTTTTTTCTTCTAGAATATGGATACTTACATTAAAGTATCTAGTCACGGGCGATATGACGGTTTTTCATCTTCATTATATTTCACAAAATAATAAGATCCTGCACTTCATCTATCGTGAACGATGCCACACCTGTCGCGACAGAGGGTACTAACCGGTCGCGCTACCTATTCTCACTAAAGTAACTTTAACTCCGTCAATTTCCGGACTTGTGAATAAAAATGTTGCCAACATATTTTTGAATATACGTACTTTCAAAAATGCTAAAAAACAAAAAAAAATGTTTTCCAAACTTTACTCGGGGAAAGGGGGCGTCCATTAATTACGTGAGGCGTTTAGGGGGGGGGAGGGGGGTCGAGCGAAATCTCACCCAATCTCACGTGGGGGAGGGGGGGCTTCGGCAAATATCACGTAATTTTAGTAATTTTAGTAACTTTAGTAATCACGTAATTTTTATCACGTAGGGAGAGTCTCCCTACTACTTTGCATGGTGGAGTAAATGGTACTAAAACCGCAGTTACTTCTACTGCAATTTATTTTCCGTGAACGAATGCATTTTGAAAAATCTCACGTGAGATTAGGGGAGGGGGGAGGGGGTAGAGCAAAATCTCACGACATCTCACCAGGGGGAGAGGGGGGGGGGTCGAAAAATCGCCAAAATCACCTCACGTAATTAATGGATGCCCCCAAAGGGGGAAAGCTACTGTGAAAGTTATTGCACGGTAACTTCCCCTTAAGGGACATTTCGTATGGAAAGCTGTCAACTTTCGGCGGTAATATTGCGTGCGAGTTTTAAAATCAAAACTTGAACACGCAGAAATTTTGCTATTTTTGGCAGTTCTTAAATCCTGACGTAACGCAAACCTTGCCCCCCCCCCCCCCCCCCAAATTGCGGTAAGTAATTTGCGTACGCCCCCTAGGGGCAGTTTGGCATGGGCAAAATTCCAAGAGCGTCTTTCGAAAAAATGTAAGATGCAAATATTCACCAATGACGCGTTGATAAGATTCACTTCTTTCGGTATGATATTCCGTGTCATTGGCACACAAGGGGCCCTCCATAAATTACGTCATTTTAGTATTATATTTACGTGTTGTCCGCACGTTCCCTACGAACCGTATACCCCTAATTTCCTCCGGAACGACCCTCTGGCCGAGAGAAGATCAGTGCACCGAAGCACCATGCGTCCATGGCTGCTCGTATGCAGCGAATCCCCTCGGCAAGCCCTCCGGGGTAAATCTCCTACAGCAAAGTCCCTCGACGAGGCCTTCGACGACCGATGGCTTCCTCCGAGGAAAGCAGGTCCTCGCCGGGGACGTCTCTGGGGACGCATCGGCTTGCCTCTCTGCGTAGAGTCCTCGCGAAGACACCGGACACTGCCACTGCGCCTGGAAGGGTCAAGAAAAGATCAAAACCTCGTAGATGACCATGTCGACACCCGACATTCATCCCCACGGTTTATTTCCCTGTAAATAAATCCCCTCTCTGTATTTAACCTCCCGCTGTCACTTTTACCTCCTCCCCTTAATAATTGAGTCATGACTTGCCCCCTGCCCCTTGGTATCAGGTAAACGCGTATAAATAACCCTCCCCTCCCCTCACCACTACCGCTATTACGTTTTTTTCTTTTCTTTTAATTATTAGGTGTATAAAAAACTTACCGGCGCACGCGACGAGCCCGCGCACACTTACCAGGCACGCGGGCGAAATCCCTCGACGATCGCCCATAATCTACCTAAACGAGCGAAAAAAAAAAAAGAAACACGCGCACCGAATGTAGCGATAAAACTTCGCGAACAAGTTACGAAATGACTGTACAGCTCGCCTATGACAGCTCGGGGTTACCCGCGTGTCATAGGCTAGCTAAACGGGTGCCCGGCGTTCCGCGGCACCGCCATTGTAAAAACTTCGCGGAGCACATGGCGCGCTCGGCACACGGCAGCGCGCTCGGCTCCCGTCGGCCGCGCTCGGCACACGGCAGCGTACTCGGCTCCCGGCGACCGCGCTCGACCCACCTCGGCCGCACGCGACGACCGATGGTCGTGCATAGTTCGCGTAGCGCCCGAGGGTCGGCGCCCTGTTCCGCGCTTTCCCACAACCATTGATAGCTTCGGTCGGGAATATAACCTGGCCACCGGCTACGATCCGTGCTGGAAAAAAACAGATGCGTTCGCAGTTCGTGCACGCATCGGAGAGTGTCGCAGACCCGTTACCTCTCCATATCCAAGCATAGCATTTTTTTCACCTTTTTACGCCGTACGGTGTCGAAGAGAAAAAAATCACAAACTCCTGCCTTCTCTTTTAACGCAGTCCCGTGTTGAAGAAAAAAAAAGGCTTATCCTCCTAAGCCGAAAAAACTCCTACCTCTCCAACCCAACCATCTTTTTATTGTATTATCCTTTATTTTTTTTATATATATATTATTTTAGTATAAATTTTTCTCCGTTTAAATACAGCATCTCTTTTCATTAAAAACCCCTCCATTCCTTTATTTTTCGTTTTACCACAAAAAGCCTCTCCTATGCCAAAAAATCCTCGGAACCCGGCCCATATCCGGAGACAACTCCAAAGGAAGACTGCCGGGCTTCCTTACCCTCCAATCTATACCTCAAATATAACTTTTCAGGTAATCACCGACTCATCGTTGGACACTCTCCATCCACTTTTCACAGTGGCTCGGAGGGGAGTGCGTCATACGTACTATATGGACGACACAGAAGTCTGCGATGCCCAAATGCAATACAGGCACGAAAACTGCGGCTGATGGCGATTGCGTCGATCAGTGCAGTTATTTTCGGATCCCTGCGATATTCGAGTTTATTCCGTAGGGTTGGCGAAGCATTTGGTGGTGACGAAAATCCAGGCTGGCTCCAAAATCATCGACTAGTCCTAAAGGTCTGGGGTAGGTTGGAAAGAGCGGTTATCTCGGTCAATTTTCCACGAATTTTCTTAACCCAGGGTACGATCACGTATAATTTTGTGGATTCGATCCACAGGAAGTCCGGTGGGGATGTTTATGGTTTCCTATATTGTCCGGATGGGATGCGGACCACCGTGTCCTGAATTGCGGCACACGCAGGCAATAAAACAACGTTTACGATCCGATGGCACCGCGATACGGCTCTTTGTATACGTTCTATTTACATGGGGGAAGGGTGAAATGGTAGGAATGAGATTTACGTTCGAACCTGACCCGCTTCACCCTACTTAAGCTTTTTAAAGCTTTTGATTACCCGCGGACACACATGTCGTTCGCTCGGCTTGAATGTTTCTATGAGGGCGTGCGGGCTCGTAAAGATCCTTATCGTTCATTAAAGGGCAGTCGGAAGTAACAAACGGAGAAACTAATTGGAACTTTGATTAAGGCCTTAGGCCACAGTAACGGGTATAAAATCATGTGCGAATTTAACAATTTTTTTTCGTATGAAAAAGTGATTCACCCATAAAATTAATTACACATCTATTTAGTATGAATATCAAGCTGTTAGAAAATATGTATTTTTTTTTCGATGTACAAAATGGCCGACTACTAATATTTTCTTTTGTTATCTCTTTTTTTAGGCGCTCCGTGGCGTGACATTTATCATCCACAATTTTTTACCTAAAACAAAAAACAAAAATTCTCGTCAATCTACATTAGAATACCCAGAGAAGTACGTAGGGAATTAAAAAAATATTGTTTTATTCAAAAGTTGTAGGTATTGGAACTTAAGGGGAGGGTAGGGGTTTCAGCGTGAAAAAATACTTTCTCGCGATTTTTTTTTATCTATATGGATAGAGTAAATTTATTGAAACCTTTTGTACATTGTTAAGTGTAATGTCAAGAACATTCCGTGAAATTTGTACGCGAAAATATCCACAAACAAGCCGGTGCCGCGTTTTTCTCGAAACCACTTTTTCAAAGTCCGTGTTCACTGCCATTTGAAAACTACATGACCGATTTATTTCAAACTTGGTACACACTTTTTACATATAAAATATCTCCCCCCAACGGTTGGTTTGAGATTTTTTTCACATTGAGGGTGGTTTCCACCCCTAAAATGCCGGAATTTTTCGTGAAAAATAGCACTTTTCACTTTACATGACCACCAAAAATTTAAAAATGAAAAAAAATGTATCAATGACCGTTGGGGGGAGGATTTGATGATACTTTGGCTAAATTTTAATGATACTTGATTTCAGATAATTTCTAGCTGAGATACAGTGAACACCGCAAATCGTGTTTTTCCAAAGGCGTTCTTGGAAAAGCTTTGTCACCGGCTTGTTTGTGGATATTTTCGCGTACAAATTTCACGGAATGTTCTTGAAATGACACTTAACAATGTACAAAAGGTTTCAATAAATTTACTCTATCCATCTAGATGAAAAAAATTCGCAAAAAAGTGCTTTTTCTTTTTACGCTGAAACTTCTAGCCTCCCCTTAAAAAATAGATTTTCAGTGAAAAATTTCGTCATAACTGCTCATAAACTGCTCATAAAATGAAAAGTTTTCGATTGATCAGAAATTCCGCACGTAATGTTCTGCGAAATGCAATTAGGAACATAACTTTTAAATTTGAAGTAAATCGAGTGAAAATTGTAGAAGTTCCGAGTAGTCGGCGATTTTGTACATCGAAAAAAAAAATTCTAACAGCTTGATATTCATACTAAATAGACGTGTAATTAATTTTATGAGAGAATCACTTTTTCATACGAAAAAAAATTGTTACATTCGCACATGATTTTATACCCGTCACTGTGGCTGAAGGCTTTAAGGGACACCACCAGTCTAGGAAAAAACGAGAATTTCGACAATTTTTTATGGATACCCAGATGATGAAATGAAAGTTCCGTTTAGTGGTCTTTATTCAACATACCTTCGGGCAGTTTTCCACATTTTTCCACTAGATTTTCCAAGTAAATTATGGCGGTGAAGCCGGATGAAGCAAGTTACCTCTGATAGTGACCTGCCCCAGGCTTGCGAGGCCCGAGGATGATGCTTTTCCACCCCTAAATTCGGCCCTGTATATTATTATTAATAATTGCATTTCGTAAAGTTACATTGCGTTTGCACAACAGAGATTCCATACATGTAATGTGTTTCCATTTCCGAATCCTATTGCTTATCAAAATGAAATTGAGTTTGCCGTATTGGACGGCCCGGTGTTCACTGTGGAAAATTGGATATCGAAGATTACGTATATTTAATCCCATAATATGATTTCCCATAAATTGATAGAGGGCAACGTTGCGATGTGATCGTAAATCAGCTTGTAACGCAGCATGCTGAAATATTACCTGACCCTCCGGCAAATTTGATGACTATTTGTTTTCTCCTTTCCATGCATATTAAGTAAAATCACACATCAAAAATCGCTAGATGCACGTATGAGGCTGTGAAAGTGAAATTCCCGTAGCTTTGTTTTGACCTGATAGGGCTGGTTGTCACCCCCCCCCCCCCCCCCCTCAAGTTCACCAGTCCGAACGTTATGCTCATTCGCAATTTTTGAATATTCATCATTTTTGTGGATTTCGCGATAAGGCGCATGTTGCGTTCAGCTTTATCTGCAATTAGAATTTATCATGGAGTCGCAAGCTTTTACGAAATAAATCAAGCTCTAGTTTAAAACATACCAATAAAAAATTAAAGACCGCATCGGATAAATACAGTAACCCTTTGGGTAATTTTGCATTTTGAGGCCTTTTCCGAAAAAACTACGGGAACATTTTATTTTTACCGTCAACTTGTTTATTCCATTATATTGAGTGATATTCCATCGGGGGAGGATGACACTTTCCATTAATTCCATGAGTTATGGGGTTTTGAAGTTCGCGGAAACACGTGATGAAATAGGGGATTTTTTTTTAAATTTCAACGCCTATATTGAGGGTGGTGGGTAAGGGCGTTTAAAAAAAGTCTTTCTAAATGCAATGCCAAAAATAAATATCGGCGGTCAACGTCCGAAAAAAAAGTTATAGGGTTTTGAAGTTCATGAAAACACGTTATAAAATAGCGTATTTTCAAACATTTTCGGAACACCTATATTGGATGTGGGGATTTATAAAAGAAGCCTTCCTAAATACCCCCTGCCCCCTCCTCCCTCTGTTTTTGTGTGTTGTATGCGGAAGGTGTCTGATGCGGCCATGCATGGTGTCCGGGGGTTGTATCCCCCCGGCGGTGTGAAGGGGCAGAGCCCCCAGCGCGGGTGGCGGGGGCGGAGCCCCCCCTAAAGACACTACACGTCGTTTTTAAATATATTTAAATGAACTACAATTGTCCTACGTTGATAATTTTTAGGGCCTCAATAACGACCCAAACAATGGCTGCAGGGGACGAGGGGGAAGTAACCGCCTCCATTTCACTTCGGCATTGAATTTAGAAAGGCTTTTTTTATAAATCCCCCTACCTCCGACTTCCAATATAGGCGTCGAAATAATAAAAAATGCCCTTTTTTATTACGTGTTCCTGGGAACTTCAAAACCCCATAACTTATGGAATTAATAGTAAATGGCATCCTTCCCTGACGGAATATCAACAGTGGTGACCAATTAAGGTAGAACGAGCTCGCAATCTTGATTTCTATAGATTTTTCTCAAATTTTAACCAGATATTGTTCATATCATTATGTATGTTTGAGTAAAATTTCAGACTATTTAGATTGGGAGATAATGGGTTTCGAAATTGCAACTTTTAACACGGCAGGGTCTGCATTGACCGAAAGTCAGGTCGCATAATTCGCCGTACTATTGTGTTTATAAATTTTGAATAAAAATAATGTTTAAATAGCAAACTAGTTAGTGAAACAGTGAAAAAAGTTTGGATTGCCTTTACTATTCAGTTTTGCTAAAAACGTTCAGTAAAGACACAATAATTATTCGTAAAAAATATTTGTCCCCTCTAATAAGAACACATATAGCAACACCGCCGAACAATATTGTTCAATATTTCGAGAAAAAAATAATCATCGTGTTCGTAAAGTTCAAAATGTTGTCGTAAAAAATATTTGCATTACAAATATTAATATCTTATATTGTTCATGTTATCTTCATTAACAAATAAAAGTGTTGGTTCATTCGTAACTGATGAAAAACTTTGTTCGATTAAAAATTACTTCCAAATAAAAATTTGTGTCGCAGTATTATTTTAAATATGCCGCGCAAACTCACGTCATTGGATACGTGGAACGATGCGGTGTTGCCATATGTCTTCTTATTATAGGGGACAAATATTTTTTACGGAAAATTATTCTGTCTAAATTTCAATGCAGGCCTTGCAGTGTTAAATGTTGCTATTTTAAAACCCATTATCTCCCAATCTAAATAGTCAACTGTTCTGAAAATTCACTCAAACAAACATAATAATATGAACAATGTCTGGTTAAAATTAGAACAAAATCTATAGAAATCAAGATTGCGAGCTCGTACCTTAAGGCCTTAGGCCACTCTAGAGGCCGAAAGAATACGCTTTTTGTAGTTTTTCAGAAAAACTACAAAATAAATCGACATTACAAAAAAGGGTGTTTATCATACATATCAGTGACCATATACAATAATTTTTTCGAAGCGATTAATTTCAAAATGGCGGCTGTGCAGCGTTTATCTCAAAACTGCATTGTTTAAGTTGGCCGGAAACATAACTCACACAATATTCAACCGATTCACTTGAAATGTTAAAAATATCATGAAAAATACATTGTCTATGGAAGTACGTAGGATTTTTTTTTATATTGCATAGTTCATTCGTTATTAAAAATCATCTGACGACTTTTTAGGCAAATTTTCGGAAAGTGAAAAAAAACCCCAAAAAGCCTATTTTTTCGGTCTATAGAGTGGCCTAACCCCTTAAAGCAGCTCATGGAAAAAAAATTCCATCGTTTTTCGGAAAAGTCCTCAAACTGCATAGTTACCACGCTTTGTAATTGATGTACGATTCATTGGCACAGCTGTCGGAATAGTTTGAGAATCTCACGGGAAGTATACAGTGCGATGAGGGATGCTACAGTAAAAACCGAGAGACACGAAAAACCATCGACGGATTATTTATTCGATCGGATTTGAGCTCGCCTCTCCTTTTCACCCCTAACGAATTGGATGAGCATCGGGCGCCGAGTATTTTTATGCGTTTGTGCTCATATCCATACCCCTTTCGCGGACCACCTCCAACCCCCCGGGACAGCGTGTCTCGCGTTTTACTAGCAAAGTTTATTGCGTGACCAACCCCCACCCTGTGAATCGGTGATCGAAGACGTACGTTTTTCCACTCACCCGTGTTTCCACTTCCGGTCGTCTGCTAGGTCTGACACGCATTGTCCGTATCTACTCCGGACGTATTTTTATTCTCGACGTATTTTTCATTCTCTCCGCCTCCCACCCCCTTCCGTCCTTCTTTTGAGCTTCCACCCAATAAAAGCTCTAACCCCCCTGCTCACAACTCGTTCGCTTTTCGCGATGAAAAATGATGACACGATATTTCGCGATGCTTGCCAACCTAGGAGGACGGGAGCGTTTTCGTTTTTATTCGCTTATTTTTTTGGGCGTAAAACTTAAATTGGGTTTTCAATTTTATTCATCAAGTTTGCTGAAATACTATTGTTTTTACGTCATCGTCGCGACGCTGGACTTTTCGTTGTTACTTCAATTCCTCTTCATATTACACAGCCTCGTTTTTACCTTCACGAGCTGAAGGGCGTTTTATCGATCCGCAGTTTGTATCAACCCAGTGGAAGGAGGTCACGCGAATGCGCGAAAAAAAATACAAAAGACACTCTCATACACTGCGACACGAGCGTATCGGTCTTTTTTGCCAGTCCGATCTATTGTGGTCCATTGTTGATCGCGAGAACGAAATTTTTGCTCGACATTCCGGATGATCCGGTCAGAAGGTACTCATTGTTCGCTGACTCGTTTCAACGTAGCCTGCGCGAATAGTTGGCGTTGGAAGGGCGCACCGGGAGCGTTTAAAATAAACTCACCGACTTGTCGAAGTCTCTTTTCATCCCAATATTCCAATCTTTTTTCCAAAGCCAGGTTTACTGCTATTTTCTCGAATTACTCGATTGCCGGGTTATCCCTAGGGGTTACAGCCGAAATCAGCTCATTTTTGGAATTCTGTTTCGGAAAATACCAGAAAATGATATATTTTTACAAAAGTTAGGTATTTGAAAAAGTACCATCTTAAGGGACTATACCAGTGTGACACTTTGAAAAAATCGATTTTTTTTTGCCTTTTTCGACAGTTTGTACTTTCAAGAATATCATTATCATTTATATGAATATAATTTTATCTTGCAAAAATCGATAGTTAAATCTTTAAACGCGTTTTTCTCGAAATGAGATTTTTCAAATTTGCTGTTATTGTAACTCAAAGAGCCATTATCCGATTGACTTAAAATTTGAACTGAGTACTCTTGAATATATTTACTCTACAATGACGTAGGATATTTTTGATTGGATGAAAGTTGACGATTTGGCATTGAAAAATACGACCATTTTATAGGCAAGGAAACATACTTTTTTCATAACTACGCCATTTAGTTAGATTTTGATATTTTTAGAAAATTCTACGTCATTGTACAGGAAATATCTTCCAGTTTAACGACATTTTTTTCTTTTTCGGTTTCAGCTACGCAATCGGCCGAAATCATTTCAGCAGTGAGGAACTTTTTTTTGGCGTCTCCGAAGGCAGCGCATAAGTCGCTTGGATCTTCATATTTTTCTATGAGAAAATTATGTAATATAGGTCAAATATAGCCAAATATATTCTGAATTTTCCGAAACATTTTATTGAGTACTTTTCTTCCAAAAAATTCCCGAAAATCACCCAAATTTTCAGCGTTCACACTGGTATAGCCCCTTAAGAACACTCTGCAATTTATTTGGGTAAATATAGTCTATTATAATCGATACACAGCCGATGTCCGGAAAGGACCTCTCGAAAACGTCTTTTGCAGTGAGCAATGCCCTTCTGAACCAGATTATCTCATATAAAAAAACCAAACAGATTTCGTTAGTATATTGGTTCATCCTATGATTAATCAAAGCAATTTTCGAAACAGAGAATTGAAAAAAAATGGCGCGTGTTCAAAGTGACAATCTTGATTCTTGCGAAACCCGGCATTTTTCGTTCATTGAATCGAAAGTATAGGGGAAAGGTGTACGAGTTGATCCCATGAGGTAAGATGATCAT
Source organism: Ophion ellenae (assembly GCA_963210295.1). Lineage (NCBI taxonomy): Eukaryota > Metazoa > Arthropoda > Insecta > Hymenoptera > Ichneumonidae > Ophion > Ophion ellenae. The sequence continues at coordinate 47,627,464 of OY723387.1, forward strand.
TTTCAATAGCGACGAAACTATTGAAAGTACAAGTAACCCGTGTGGAAATATTTTCCGGGATGTCTAAAGGACCCAACTAATTGTCCCCAATTTTATCCAGGGCCTTGTTTGGATTCCGACTGGTACCTTTATAGGATTGTCCCGCTTTTGAAATCGGGCCCTTTAGTGGACATCTGTTCGGGGCCATACTAGATTCCCTGATTGCGCCTGAATTATCCAATTTCGTCCCTACTATACCCCTGCAATTAGCCCTGTTAAGTCCCCACGTTCACCCCGTCAGATCCCTATGATTCCCCTGTATTTCCCTGTAATAAAGAAGATGCATATTTTCCGGGAAGATTTATAAATATATATTTATTTATTTATTTATTTATATATATGCCAGCAAGTTTACAAACATTCTTATAATAGAAAACAATATGCTGACATTTTAAGGATAATGTGAACAATATAAAACGTTATATGTTAATCATGTAGATAACGATTCAGAATACTTCAATGGCTAAAAATACTTTTTAAGACCAATCTTTGGGGAGGATGAAAAATGCAATAAGAACACTCAATCATCCATTAGAGCAATATTGTCGCCAACAGCATGAAAGAAATCTCATTCCATCTAATCCAACAGAGATCCCTATTCAATTTAAAATCATTAGCCGTACTCTCAAAGACGGGACAATATTTGTAAAATCAATGATATTTAATTCCTCTTTTTTCACCACAATATGTACGCCGAACAATGTTGTACTTTTGAGCGATGGTTGTATAATGGAGATAAAAAAAATTTATGGCGAAAATGAATCCCAAGAATCTCTCTACATCGAGGGGAAAATTTCGAAAAAAAAAGTTGACATGTACAATTATCCACGTAAATCATCCAGTATTGGAGCATGGAGAATCCCAGAACAAACTTTAAACGATGCAGTTTACACCTTGGCCAGCATCAAGAGAAAATTGGTAACATTGCGATTTTCCCTAGAACCAAACGGAAAACTCAATACTTATGCCCTGACATTGCTTCATGTATAAGTGATTACTTAAATAAAAATGTATATATTGTTAAGTTGTAACGTTTTCTTCTTTTCTTTCAAATTCATTGAAAATGATAAGCGAATTGTTAAGTGAGTAAGATATTTGCATGAGGCAGTTATAAAACACTGATAAATTACTATTAATTTTTGTCGCTTATTAATATTATAACTTTAATTGATCTTTGTGATGATCCCTGACTATATCTGACCAGGCTTTTTACTGGTGAACCAAATGAAACCGTAATTTATTTTATGATGGAAATTGTGACTGAACCACACTGGGCCCACATTAGTCTGCCTGGTCAAGACCCGATTAAACTCATTGTAAAAATTAGCCCGTGCCCTGACAGCACCTGGTCGGGGCCTTCATTGGTGCATCCATCGTACCCCTGTTATTTTGTATCATGGAAACTAATGAGTACCTTTCTAGGACCGTTTGTGGCAGTATTCTGGAAATCCCTGTCAGGGATTCCACTTCGAAGCCGTAACGGGACCTGTATATTCTTCGGGTTTCCCGGACTATTTTCCACACGGGAAGTCTCCGTTGTTTTTATATTTAAAAAATAGGCCTTTATTAGGAAAGAGCGGTACTTTATGTTTTATTCAAAGTATTGCCCATCGCTAGCCACTACTGTTCCCCATCTTTCTAGCAGCATATGGATACCGCATCGGAAGAGCGCTTCATCTTTTGAGGCTATCCACAAATCGACCCAATTTTTGGTATCTTCATATGACGTGAAGTGCTGGTCAGACAGGCCGTGCGTCATCGATCGAAATAAATGATAGTCAGAGGGAGCAATGTCTGGTGAATACGGCGGGTGGGGTAGAACTTCCCAATTGAGTGTTATGAGTGACGCTTTCGTTTATGCCTGGCAAGCAGCATTTCACTTGTGCAAAATCGGCGTTCAACGTTTCTCGGCTTCAGTTCATATGGAACCCAATTTCCTTGCTTTCGAATCAGAACTGTGTAGATTTTTGCCGGCATGATCTTGACATGGGGGCCGGATTGAACCTCCGAACTTTGAATGCGCCGACGGTTTAAAATTCCTAATCTTAATGTTCCGAAATTACAAAGTTCGTCAAGATCATGCCAGCGAAAGTCTACACAGTTGACTGTAAACGATGTGGAACGTATAGCATTGTCCAGAGAAATTTTAAAATTGACGTAAAATCACTTGTTAATGAAACAAAATTCTTGCAATAATTCGTCGATTTATTGAAAATTTTGGAAACTTTTAAAACTTCCATAGCCGAATTATTTTGACGGTGTTCAGATTTTCGGAGTTTTGGTCTTTCGTTCAAAATTCTTTCGGAGTTTTGATCTTCCGTGGTGGAATTCTTTCGGAGTTTTGAGCGTTCTGATCATTCAAAGTTTGGAATTTCAACCCGGCCCCCCTCTATCGATCGAGTGAAAATTCGCCAGAAGAATGTTAGCCCTAGATAAAACATTAAAAAAAAAACTAGTTTAAAACGAGCGGCAACACTTTGTACCCATTTTTCGTGAGCGATGATCTTCACAATGACGAAGACTTCTTTTTCACAAGTCAGCCCGGTCTGGAAAGTATCAAATTACCATCGGCGTGCTCGAGAATATTTAACTTGCAACGATTCCACCCTCGCGAACTATCGACATGAAACTTTTCCCACCCTGGCATTTCGTTGCTCTAATCCCGGAGGCTCCATGCCAGCGCAAAGAGTAAAAAAAAATATTTTCACAATTAGCTGGCAAACTTGGGTGCCGGGAGAAGAAAAAGTTTTTACGCACCTGTATTATCAAGTATCTTACGCTACTACAACCACCCTCGTGCCTTTCCACGCCTGACCTTGTTTCAACCCCCCACCGATCTCATTTTTTCATCATTGCTTCTTCCTCCCATCTGCGAATTTTTCGCCGTCCACCCTTGCGGCTCCAAACACCTCGTTATCAGCGCACGATCATCCCCGTCGAAATCCCACCCGAGTAGAAATATTGTCAGGTTGGCCTGATATTTGGTCCGGGTCTGATCAGGTTGTAGTACGGAGGCCTTACTTAAGGGGAGATATACACCTAGGAGCTGGAAACAGGTCATTTTTGTGAATTTTTTCAAGGAAAACTATTTGAAATTTCTGATTGGGGTTTCAATTATCTAAAAGTATATACATTCAAAAATATGTCCAATTTTCTTTATTTAAAAATATCAAAAATATACAAGGATATTGTATGGTACTTGGAGCGTCGTAAAAAAATCTGCGTATTCGGTACCCACTGGCGGTTCTTCAAAAATCATCTGAAAAAAAAAATCAAAAAGATTATTAAATTAGATCCTATAATCTAGTACTTGTCATAGCCGATTTTGAAAATATCGATTTATGACAAAGTGGCGGACGTTTGAACATAAATAGTGATTTTTGGGCCAAAAATTAGTTATTATTTTGCCTATAAAACAAAAACTAAGTAACGGAAAAAGAATCCTATGACAAGTACTAGATAATGGTGTATAGAATAACCACAAAAAACCTCAAGGCAATCGGTTCATTGGTTTTCGAGAAATTTTGGGTACCGATTTGAAAAATGTGGTTTTGAGAAAAACGCGTTTGAAAATTTGGGAATGAATAAATCATGAAATTCGTCAACTTACATGGATTCATCGATACCTCCCCTTAAGGTATGCCTGTTTGCCAATTTGCCAATTTGCCTGATCCGGTTGGTGTCAGGTGATAGTCAGGCAGCTAGATGGGTTTCCTCCCATTGCCTGATCCAGCTACCTTCAGGCGATGATCAATTAAGTGGACTTACGGCTTGCATAAATCCGCCTGATCAGACTACCTTCAGGCGATAGTCAGGCAACTGGACTTACGGCTTGATTTAATTCGCCTGATCTGGCTAGCTTCAAGCAATCATCAAGTATCTGGACCTATATACAGTTTGGCGCCTTTTACACGACTAACCTCTTATCAAACACCAGACGAACTATATATACTAGCGCGTCGTCGAAACGTCGAGACATATTGTCCACTCTATGCGTACATTTTTTATTATTCCTAATATTTTATTCATTCCTAACTAATCTGTGATTCGGTTTCCTCTGTTCAAAAAACAATTTAGTTAAGTCCACCAAATTTTTCTATTTAATTTTTTTAATTTAAATTGAATAGACTTTTCGTAGAGACAAACCTTTTTCTGCTTGATGGAATTAATGTTCCGTCTTGATTACCATACACACATCGAAGGGGAGGGGAATAGATAGGGGCGGAGGGAGCGAGGAGCTATATACGTATACGTATAGGATATGTTTGAAAAATCTATAGCATGATATTCGATAAAACTCTCTAAATATCACAATGATATTAACCAATGGACATAGTTTATGTGATACAACAAATAATTATAGGAATTGATGTGGTCTCTTATGCCACCGAAATGCTACAAACTCGGTAGCTAGAGGCAGCGGGCATAGTTATAGGTAGATATAAACTAGGTTCGATCCCATGTGGATGCAGAAAATTTTCTTCGAAAAAATCCATCCAGAAGACCAGGGAATTATGATACAAATTCATTGTGGTAGAACTCAAAATTAAGTATTTCAATTTATTTTGCATTTATGAAACGTGCCATTGAATATTCTAAAAAATATCATAAAATCAAATATATAAAATGATCCTATTTAAATTGAATATTTTCTTGACTGCTCAATGAAGAATGTCATAAGATGGTGGTTTCCGAAGCAACAGCGAACTTCTCTCTTCGGACTGCATGTCAGGCCTTCACTTTTCACCCTGATCAGGCCTTGATTTTTTACCCTGATCAGATCGAAATCAGAGCAAGTGTCACAAAAATTATCACGGCTTGGTAAAAATCCTGATCAGGGCATGGAAAAAAATCAAAATGCCTGATCTGGTCTATTTTGTAGCCGGAGCAGGATTTCTACTCAAGCATCAGGGTAGATCGTTCGGATGCAAAATGTCAGAAGTTAGGCTGTCGATTGACGTCATCCAGGAATCTCTTCCCCTAATTCGGGAATTACAACTTAAATTCTACAATCCTCTTCAATTACGGCAGTGAATCGTGTGAGAGATTTTCAGCGCTTTGACAGGACTCTGCCTCTTGTTTAGGGGATGATCTTGACGGTGTTCATCGCGCTCTCCGTTTCGCTGCTCCATGCTCGGTGATTTGAATTTTTCAGCGATTTTCATCCCCCAAGGAATCTCCGTTCCGATTACGTCTGCATCTTTTTGCTCCCTTCCAATATTTCGGTGCTTTTTCTTTTTTAAAAATTTCATCGGTCGCTCTGACGGCGGTCCAATTCCACCCCCTGGAGGTCAAGTAACGAGCCCCAGAAGGCATGCCCATTTCCTCTTGAGAGGGTTTCTGCAGCGGCCGCTTAAATATTCAAGTGCAATCGACGGGGGCTGCGAGGTTTTTCCGGAATTTGCGAGCTTTCGCTAATCGCGCAGACAGAATCCCCGACGCCGTGTCAACCCATCCGTGAACACTTTTTCAGATGTCCCCGTCCACTTACCTTTCCTCCCTCGGTCCCAGCCTCACTTTCATCTCGCTCAAATTACTGCTCCCGGGAATCTTCCAGGGGGAGCTTCGATGTCTTCTCCCTCTGAGACTTTTTTTTTCGAACGTCTCGGGTTTCTTTTTTTTTCGCTTGAACATTTCCGGTCTTTCACCAGGTCTTTCGACGTCTGTGCGTCTGGGAAATATTTTTCGAAGCTGCACTTCGGGTATTTTTCAGTTGGGGGATTACGGTGTTTTTGCTTTTGTTTATGGCATCTGAAATATACCCAAGCAACTCGAATTACTCGTTCCGTGGCTACTTCTCGACACGCAGCCCTCGAGGCATGCTCGCTGGGACCTTGGGAGCTGGGTCGGAATGTATGGGACGCCATACCAACCACCCACCTACCGCATTCTTTTTTTCCACCCCCTAGCGTCTGTCGTGGTTGAATTGATGCAGACGAGAATCTTTTCGGGAACTTGTACATTAGGGTGGCACAAATTTGAGCTCTATATTTTTCCATATTTCTCACTATCAATTATCTTCTTAAAAGAAAAAAAAATTGGCAAAAATTCAAATTTTCATTAAAAAGTCGATTTTTTTTCGTCCACACCTTACTCATGAATTTTACGCTTTATAAATTCAAAATTAACCTCGCGAAAGCTCTAGCCGGCTAATGGATATTTAGTCCTCCCTCAAGAGCTTTGAAATATCCAATTTTCGCAATTTTTTTACCCTTTGCACTTGTAAATTTGACACTTTGTAAACTGTTCAAAACTATTAATCACTTTTTCTTTATAAATAGATTTTTTAAATTGACCTCATACTTCTAACCCACGAATCGTGATCTTTGTTCTCATAAAATAATTCTTCAAAGCTCTTATCCGTAAACAAAATTATAGGTCGTTTTATCGGGCTGGAAGTGTAAGATAAATTTGAAAAATCTGTTTCTAAAGAAAAAAGGATTCATTGCTTTGAAAATGTTACAAAGCGTCAAATTTATGAGTGAGAAGAGTAAAACAAATTAGCGAAAATTGGAAATTTCGAAGCTCTTGAGCGACCACTAAATACTCATTGGTCTGCTAGAGCTTGCGCGAGGGTAATTAAAAAATTATAAAGCGTAAAATACATAGGTGAGAAGGGGACGAAAAAATCGATTTTTTAATGAAAATTTAAATTTTTGGGCGACTTGAGCGACCTCTAAATATTTTTTGACCGCTCGCAGCTTTCGCGACAATTTTTTTTTCTTGAAGGAACATATTTAGATGGTGACAAAAAGGGAAAAAAATGGAGCTTAAATTTGTGCCACCCTATTGTACATCTTTGGTCATTAGTCCACACTGTAGGGGCTGAGGTTTTTAGCGAGCAATTATGCTTGCTAAAAACAAGTTCCCGAAAAGATTCTCGTCTCCATTCACACTTATGTGTGAATATTATTACGTTCGTATGTAATGGAAAATTCCGTGAGTGTACAGCGTTATCATTTTTGGGTCCGATGGTACTTCGCCTCTTTGCGGGCTTTTACGGGCCCACATTTTTTATATTCACATCACGTTGGTCGTCTTGTTATTTTTAGGGAGAGAGCCTATATAATGTTGTTCGTAGTTACTCTTCTATAATGCACCACCGCATCGCGTTAGCAAGAGGGAACGGGGAAACTGACAAGGAGCATCACTTAAGTGTTCGCGTTCGATTTTGTTGAAACGCATACATGTGATAAAGCATTGGAAACTATTAGACCCGTATTTTTTTTTATCCGCGAAAAAATGGTTTGAAGAGGAGAAACCACCCCTTAAAAAATGGCGTTCCAAGGGGTGATTTAGCAGTATCACCCAAAACCAGTTCACTGATCCCAATAAAACAAAAATTTAATGCGAAGCGAGAAAAAATCTACTATAGAAGCATTGAGAAAAAAAATAAATTAAGGGGTGAACCACCCCTCCATTTATCTTTTTCTCACCCTACACTGAGGAGGATTGCATGAAAATCAATAGAACAGGTATCATTTTGAAAGGATCAAAATTCAGATTTACGTGTTTTTGCGTTTTTGCCGGACCACAAGCTTAAGGTGGTAAACCACCCCTTACACGAGTTTTTTCATCACACTCGTGTTTTCTGTGTTTAGAGTATATACGCTGAAACCAAATATTTCTATAAACTAAAATTTGATATTTTTTCATGTTTCGAGATGACTACGTTCATTATAAGAGTATACTACCTCATCTGATTGTGAGGAAAACTTACGCCGGAACGCACGGCTATTGGTTTGCTGACTTTCAGTGGTCTCATCGTCGAAAACTTTTCATCTTCTTCTGGTTTTATACATTTTACATAATTAGGGTTTTTGATTGTATTTTTTGCTATAACTTGACACAGTTTTTTTTTTTCGATGTAAAAGTGTTTGCACAGTTGATGTTTTTTTTCCCTTAATTTTAGTTTACCATTTTCGACATGAATAAAGTATTTCATTTTAGTGTAGTTTTTCGCCATACTAGATAACGAACCGTAAAAAAATATAAAATATGCGTATTCGTCCCTACGACGATGATTTTCCGAGGGGGCTTTAGCTTCCGAGGGAAGAACTAGAAGGTGCAAGCCAGGGTACCGGCGAAAGGTTGGATACTCGGTGACCAAGGTTGCACCCAGGTTATAGCACGTTGAATTTATACCTAGTCGAGAGATTTTCCGTATGAAGCGGGGAAAATTAACGAAGCAACGGTACCCCCAGGCGTCTCTTTCGCTTGCTGCTGATGCTCGGTCACCCACTCCCTTTGCCCCTTCACTCCGTCTCTCATCCTCTGTCTTCATCCCTATTTTCGTTACCCCGACCACTTTTACGAACGGTGAGAGCGCAATCAATTTATTGCGAGCTTGCATCAGTGAACCGACTTCAGTGTGCAGCAAAGTGTGTGTGGGAGAGAGCGAGAGATGATGGGACAATACCAGCGTAAAAAAGCTGCTGCACGAACAACGAACGACTGAAAATTGCATAAATTAACTTTTCTCCCATAATTATTCTTTCTTATTTTATCCAATAATTGAATTCATTACTTTCGCCTGTTCTGACAATTGATTATATTTTTATTGTATACCAACGTTAAAAGCAGTGAACTTTCGTAATGAGGGTAAGAATATACATGCGAGTTTGGAGGATTGAAATTCACCGTCAGAAAACCAACTTACCTTTTCACGTATGAGCATTTCTGATATGTGAGGAAATACATTTCTTTTATGATTGTGGATATTTAACTATGATTGTGTATATGTTACAATTGTGTACATACAATATATGATTGTGTACATGTTACTATGTGTAGCTAGGCCAGTCCTGGCCCGACAAGATTATCACAATTTATTTCATCTTCCTCGTTTTACTCATCATTCAATTCCCAACGATACAAGTCGATAACTAATGAACAATAAATAATACAAAAAATAAAAAATATGAATAAAAACTAATGTAAATAATAAATCATAATATTTAAAACGATTATGAATCCGGGGGGAGGAGGCTTAAGGGGCTATACCAGTGTGATACTTTCAAAAAATCGATTTCTTTTGCCTTTTTCGACAGTTTGTACTTTCAAGAATATGAGATGAGATTTTTATACTTGCACGATTTATACTTTCAAGATTTTTATAATTTCAAGAATATGAAATGAGATTTTTCAAATTTGCTGACATTGTAACTCAAAGAGCAATTTTCCGATTGACTTGAAATTTGAACTGAGTACTATCGAATATATTTACTCCACAATGACGTAGGATATTTTTGATTGGATGAAAGTTGACGATTTGGCATAGAAAAAAAGACCATTTTATAGGCAAGAAAACAGACTTTTTTTTTTATAACTACGCCATTTTGTTAGATTTTGATATTTTTCGAAAATCCTACGTCATCGTACAGGAAATACCTTCCAGTTTAACGAAATTTTTTTCTTTTTCGGTTTCAGCTTCTCAACCGGCCGGAATCATGTCAGCAGTGGAGGAACTTTTTTTTTTGCGTCTCCGAAGGCAGCCCATAAGTCGCTTGGATCTCAATATGTTTCTATGAAAAAATTATGTAATACAGGTCAAATATAGCCAAATATATTCTTAATTTTCCAAAACATTTAACTTTGTACTTTTCTTCCAAAAAATTCCCGAAAATCGCCCAAATTTTCAGCGTTCACACTGGTACAGCCCCTTAAAAATCAAACTCAATGTTTCGTTACAAATTGACAATGAGAATCGTTCATCATCATCTGGCATAACTGCGTTGGGTGACGTTTGCGTTTCCTCACAAGCAATGAAAAAAATATACATATTAAAAATTGCCGTTGCCTCGGTGGCAGACTCGCGGGTAGTATAGGAGTAAACATCTGCAACGGAAACGTTTCATTTACAAGACGCAATATTCTCATTTCGTAGCTTTCACCACCGTGCTTAAGTTGCCAGGATAATATGGCCGGAGCATCCTGCAACGTCTCAGCCTTCCTTTACTATGCTTCTCGCCACTGGCGTCGTCTTTAATCTTTTACGTAGGTTCGCTGGAGCTGAAGCGCCTGACGGGGACGTAAAACGCACGAGAAACGAGCCAATAGCGAGCGAGGATACTTATTACCCGTTTCCCAAATGTCATTCCACTTTTTCTCATTTTCCTTCATTCCTTCCCCTCTCTTTTTAATCGCATCCCATCTTTTTTTTTTTTTCATTTGAAAAATTCCTCCAGAAAAAACACCATCATGCTTCAGATTTCAATAATGAGTCTATAAAAATGTTTAGGAGACCAACGTCTCATTATGATTATCATTGCTTGTTTCTTTTCCCATAAGAAGCGACCTGCAAGCTCGAATTACTTTAACGTCTTTGTAGTGCATTACCATTTCGTAAATTCCCAGGGAAAATGTATAAAAGAAGTATGCTTCAATTTCCATTACTTTTACGTATACTTTTATGAAGCGTGTATGAACATACGCAGGGCACGCAGTTCAACAATGATGAGTTTCTTTTTCCCAGATTTAATCTTAGCGAAGAGCGAGTGCGGGGGTGTAAAACTCGTCATAGCGTGGTTATGTCCGCTTGAGGTAGAGACCGAGAATGATGATGGGAGATGGAAAAAAATGCGAGACGTTCCACGGCAGCACTCTCAATAATCTCGGGGATAAAATCTCAGGCGAAAGAGAGAAAATAGGGAGTGAAGACGCTCATAGGGAATGAAAATGCGAGGTATGTTGCAGGGACTCGATGAGTATCTGCATGATGAAAAAATACATGTGCGTGCGTGTGTGTGTGTGTGTGTGTGTGTGTGCGCGCGCGCGTGTGTGCGTGCGTGCGTGTGTGTGTGTGTGTGTGTGTGTGTGTGTGTGTGTGTGTGTGTGTGCGCGCGTGTGTGCGTGTGTGCGCGTGTGTGCGTGTGTGTGTGCGCGCGCGCGCGTGTGCGTGGTGTGTGTGTGTGTGTGTGTGTGTGTGTGTGTGTGTGTGTGTGTGTGTGTGTGTGTGTGTGTGTGTGTGTGTGTGTGTGTGTGTGTGTGTGTGTGTGTGTGTGTGTGTGTGTGTGTGTGTGTGTGTGTGAATATATGCTTTTTGTGGATACCCAATATGAACGTCCAGTTACCGTGCTGTGATAAAACGACGAAAGATATACTCACCCCTAGCCCCCACCCTTCTCGAGATCACGGCAGCATAGCGTACTTTATGTTGGTAAATGAAACTCATGGGTTCGATGGGGGGGGGGGTCACCCCTTCGTGTGTTCGTCGTATTTTATGGTGACGACAAGCATTCGAGATGAAGTATCTCATATCCGTTCTTTTTTCCCCTCCATTCAGATTATGATGCACCTCCGGGGAAGGATGAAGAATTTCTCGAAATGTATGTTTGGAGAGCGTGAAGACACCTCAGTTTTGTTTCAAAATAAATTCTAAGCAGAACGCCTCGGAGTCACGCAATTATTGTGCAAAATTGAAAGCATTCTCTTTTTTATTCCCTTGTTTGATTAGTCGAGTTATTTTGTAGAAAAACATTTTAGGAGGGATTACTTCAGCGGTGTAACATAGACGTCGACGATTGTATTTGCGCAATTATATCGCACGGGTTTATTTTCATCTTGTTTTACATACGAATGATCTAATATTGGGACGTTGATGTACTTGGACAAGATAAAGTCACCCTAACATAACCGTACGATTGTTCGTGAGGCGTAATTTTGTGATTAGGGACAATCTTGACGGTACGAATCAGACGGTATATGTTATTATGTTTATCACCCCTAGAACTGCAAACCGGGGTAGATATGTACCCCAGGTTTTTGTTTGCAGAATGGCGTTTTGGCCGTTTTTTGGCACTTTCAGGTATTTAAATCGATTTTTCACCGACTAAACTTTAATGACATTGAATTTTCTTATGACCATTCATCTGCTTGAAAAAAACGAAGAGATTCATGTACGTACGAGTCTCATTACTTTCAAAACGATTTTACAAACAAGAATCGCGTGGGGTAAATATTTACCCCGGTTTGTAATTTAAAGGTAAAACATGGGTTTGTAGGTCTAGGGTTAATATTTATGTCATTGATCAATATAAAAAAACGACTTTTCTGTACGTGCTCAAGAATACAATTGTGTAACACTGGATACGACAGAGCTTCACCAATGTGATGACCATATTGGTTAAAAATGACAGAATATTTTTTTCCTGAGTTCCATCGTACACACTTGCGGGTTTTTAATGTACAGTGGGTAAACATTTTTTTTTTTGACATTTCGTTCGTGACAGTTTGTTCGTGTTTTTCCAAAAATTTTGTAAACGACACCATGTATATTTAGGGTAAGTTATCAAATACAGGAACTAAATAAAGCACTTAATTTGTTTCGTAGGATAATTTGAAAAAGATGACGTCTGTACAAATACTTTTTTTACCCACTGTATTACGTTTCCCAATAAAACCCTTTCCTATCACTCCCTAGCTGAACTTAGCTAATCTAGCCTAACCTCCGGTGCGTCCACAGCTGTCTTAAGCTACACTATGCCGCATTTGCCGAGGGTATGGGTAACCGTTGGAAAACCCGTACCTGTATAGCCCCGTATTCTTCTGGTTCTCTAGTGCACAGACGTTTCACTCAAGCATGTACACCAAGGTTTCAGAAGTATTGGCCTTCCGCTCGCTGGTTGATGCACCAGCTGGTGCACGTCTAAGCGGCCACCGCTCCGAGTTTCGGTTATGCTCAACGCTCTTCAACTCAAAGTACCGCCGCAGCCGAACTCCGATCACTCATCCACCACCGTCGGTTTAAGGGGCCAGTCCACTTTGAAAATTTCGAAAAATCGAAAGCAGTTAAGACTTGTACAAATCGACGATGATGAGCAATCAGAAGGGTTTTTGTACAGTGCAGAAATTGCCGATTGAGTTCAGGTGAGAGTTTTTCATAGTATAAACTTCAAACGCGTTTTTCTGGAAACAACGTTTTCAAAATCTAGCTCCGTCGTATCTCTAAAACTAATAAACCGATTCTCTTGAAATTTGAACCACGTATTGTAAACATGATTCGCAACAAGATGACCCTCGATGGTTTTAAAATTTGGATTTTTACTTTTTTTTTGCAAAAAACTGCGAAAAAAACACGTTTTGTAAGACTTTTATCGTTTTTCATCTGCCATTTTTTTATTTTTTGATAAAACTTCATATCCGAGGGTCACTTTGTAGCTGGTGTCATACTGAATCTAATGGACTTTGATTTTTTTGTTTCAGCCAAGCCGTTGCCGAGTTGTAATGGAGCTATCTAGCCCATTTTGAGGCGTTACGTTGAACAATAGTTTTTTACTTAAAAAAGAATAAAAATGAATTAATTTTTTTAAAATGTATTTCAAGACTTTATTTATCAAGCCAAACAACTTTTATATTCATATCTTTTATAAAGTCCTCAAAAAATCGCGAAAATAGCCTTTTTTCGTGGCTCCAAAGTGGACAGGCCCCTTAAAAATGACGAAATATTTGTTTTTACTAATATTTTTCCGTCCACTAGTTGTACTGTTTGATGCGCTACATGCGACTCACGATAGTGGTACGATTTAGGAAGGACACCATTGTGACGAGCCGAAAAAGATCGTTTTTTTACGAGTTTTTTCGTCTACTAGATTGTTTATTTGGAATTTGGAAATAAATGTATGTTATTAAGCACACATTGAACTTATTTCGGAATATTCGGAAATATTAAATATTAAATAATATTCGGAAATATTAAAAATTAAGAACGTTATTGAGATATAACAGAGCCTCTGTGTGAAAAATGTGGTCCAACGGCCGGATCGATAACGTGACAATGGTTGGTCTGGAAAATGAAAATAAAAAGTTTTATAATTGATATAAATGTAGTTCGCGTTGTAAGTAGTTGTTTTTTAAATTTAAAAAATGCACGATATGGTGGGTGTTAAAAAGAAGTTGGTGAAATTTTCACTTGTATCCGGTGGCTTAAAAAAACGGTATATAAAAAAAAATGACTACGTACAACCATAGCTACTGCAATTACGAAAATTTGCATTTAAAAAAATAAAAAATCGAACAATTATATCTGGAGTTACGATTCCGGCCAGGTCGAGAAAAGTCGTTTCCAGAAGAACGCGATTAAAAGTTTTCGTATGCTCAAATCGTTGCGCCGCATGCTCTCACTAAATCGTCTGTAACTTGGTCAATTTTCAATATTTTAACTTAACATTTTTTCACATCTTCTGGAATATGTAAACTTCAAGGTGTTAGGCCACAGTAACGGGTGTCTATGAGCAGTCATAAAGAAATTTTTCACTGAAAATTCATTTCTCAAGGTAGTACCTCCACAGAAGAGTTGAATTAAGAAATGGTTGAAATTTGACATATATGTTATTTAATACATTATCCAAACATCTGTGCAATTTTAATAAGTTTGACCACCCCAAACCTGAGATAGTTATACACTTAAAGTTGGCTTGGTTTACACGTAACAAATGCGTTATGATGGGCAGACAGAGCATCATTAATTCTACCGTCAAAGCTAAAATTAAGAAATTGATAAAAAACGAGGATAAGCTAGAGTACGATATCACGAATAATGTGAAAAAAAATGAGAATGATTCACCATCTAGTTTCCAAGATATAACCATGAGAAGCCCTCACAATTTTGGTGCAAAGCCTGGCAAAGCCTGGAAAAAAAAACAATTGGGGCAAAGCCTGGACAGTCCCGGCAAAAAGTTTACTGGCAATGGTAGATCAAAAACACAATATAAAATATATTTTACGGCAATAAATTATATCCAACGTATTATCTACTAGTACCGCGTCAATATTGCGTAGTTTTTAATTTTATTTATTACTAATTGAACCAATTATCAATCTTTTAAATATGAACATAGTATGTGAACTTTTGGTTGAGATTTTCGCAGAGGAACTACCTTAAGTTCGAATGCCTACAACTTTTGAATAAAACACTATTTTTTAAATTCCATGCGTACTTCGCTAGGTATTTTAATGTAGATTGACGAGAATTTTTATTTTTTGTTCTAGGTAAAAAATTTTGGATGCTAAATATCACGCCGCGGAGCTCCTAAAAAAGAGATAACAAAAGAAAATATTAGTAGTCGGCCATTTTGTACATCGAAAAAAATATATAAATTTTTTCTAACAGCTTGGTATTCATACTAAATAGATGTGTAATTAATTTTATGAGTGAATCACTTTTTCATACGAAAAAAAATGGTTAAATTCGCACATGATTTCATACCCGTTACAGTGGCCTAACGCCTTAAGAAAACGCAACAAGAAAAATCGATTTTTTTAAACCGGCACAGTGATGTTCGGTCTCAGGTACATGCACGGTCCAGACAAGTCAACCCTCAACAGGCGGAGCGATTGATTATTGACATTATGAACGTTTATCTACAACTCTCTTTCTCCTGTTGAACGATGTCTAGAAGATTATCGCGGAATTTCACGGTTGCAGGGGTACGCGTTCCAATCGTGTTCAATTTCTGCGGTTTTACGCGTTGATTTAGAGGCACGTTCCTTGATTCGCGTATCCTCTCGTGCGGACATCATCGATGTTCAACCACAAATTAGTTTTCAGTGATTGGCATCAATCGTCAGTGGACGCTGGGTGGTTTGCGCTTTAACGAGAGTCAAATAGTTGAAGGAGCATCTTGGCGTAAGATTTATTCATGACTCATCATGCACCGCAAACTCATCACTTTTTTTATGGGTCTCGAAGTGCTTGTTTATTCTGCGTGTAGAGTTTTTCTTTCGAAATATTAATGGCATGCATTTTTTGACGAAGCATGAAAAGATAGAGATCTCGAAGATTTTTTTCGAAAATTATTTCCAAATCAGAGAATGAAAATGCATCAAATAATTTGTTGACGTTTCGATTTGGTGAATATTTGACCATACGGATATTCACGTCGTTAGAAAAACGTTTACGTAGGCTCCGAAGCTTTGGTGGAATTCCTTGAACAACTTTGACAGAACTTTTCGTCGATCGACTATGCCTTTATCTTCCCGAAGCTTTCGAACGGCGCGTTACACATTTTTTTTTGCATAATCATATCGAAGTGTTTTGCTAAATTGTTGGGTAGTTAAAGCCCATCTTTAAAGTGACATAATCTGACGGTGACGTTTATTGGGTTGGCTAGTTAAAATCCACTTTTCAGTTTGTCCTGGTCGGGTAGTTGAAAACAATTATCGAAGTCATATAATCCGCTGGTGAATTTGTTTGGCTTGGTAATTAAAAACAATTTATAAGTTCGGGTCGGCTAGTTGAAAACTTTTGTGAACTCGTATTAAAGCTGCTGGTGAGCTTGCGCTCTTGACGTGCGTACACAATTAAGCTCGTTAACACGCGTATAAATAAAATTCACGCGCTCGTTGACTTTTATCGTCCGAAAAATTACGGCAGTTTTTCCCACAGCTGGTACAAAAAAAAAGCTCGGCGAGATTGGCAAGATTTCCGAAACGAATACTCCAACAGGGTTTGCCACGGTAAATACGTCAGCTTATTCAAACATGGTTAAGATATATTGCGGGTGTAGGTCGGTCGTTGACACGATGCTCAAGGGGTTGCAGCCGAAGCTTGAGTAAGGTAATACGGAGCTTTCAGCCCCCGATCCTACTTACTTCGCTAATGTCGTCGGGTACACATACAATAAATCACATTTTTGTTTACTTCCGCAACCTTAAGACGTTCACGTGCATTGCGGATGGACCTTGTGCCGCAGGCTCGTACGTCGGAGAAACGCTCAAGCTTTTGAGCAAGCTCGAGCTTACAGGAAATTGGAAACTACAAGGGGCTCCAGCTCGTTGCCAGCCGATTTTCCACTTTCATTTACGCATACCCAGGCGACGCAACCCTCGTTTCGTAGAAGCTTATGCTTAAAGCTTGCACCGTATCGACGATTTAATTACCAGTTGCGCGGTGAACCGAGTTGCCTCGCGGCGGTGTCCCCGTAATTACTGCTGTCTGGTCGCAGCCATCCTGATAATGTGGGATTTTAGCCACGGGGAATGGAAAGCTCCGAGGTGAAGCACAAATTCACACTTCTAACGCCATATCGCGAACGTTGTGTATGTCGTATGTTTAATCGGAAATGGGGGCTTCCATGAGAGCTTTCAAATTTATCTTTCTCCTATATTTCTTCAATTACAGTGCATTCAATATATATAAGTGTATATATATATATTAGAGTGTGGGGAAAAAAAGCGATATTTTTTTTCGGTTGCATCCACCAAAATAAGGTGAATTAAGGTAAAAAAAGAAGAATCCTCGAAGGAGAGCTCAAAAAAAAATTATTTCGAACGGCGCATTGCATTTGAATACTTTCCATAAGAATAACATAAGAAAATATTGGCACTTCTGAACGTCGTAGTAAAACACTTCAGAAAAAAATCTCACAAAAATGTCATTAAGATATTCTGATAGAGAGTTGAATTCCCTACAAAAAAAGTTCCTACGAACAATTAGCTTAGAACAACCGTTCAAGTGGTGTCGCTGTCTGAAATTAAATTTTATTATTTAAGCGACGTGCGCGCCATAGCACACGCTGCCACCTGGCGGCAGCATGCGGTAGCTCGTAGTGCAAAATTACAAGCTTCACACTAGGGCCACGAACGGGAAACCGCGACGTTTTTCCCCCATTTTGGCCCCAAATCAAGATCTGTCACTGCTACAAAATTTCATTCGTTATTGCGAAGTGAATCCTCTAGTAGGGGAGGCTGCCTCGAAAAAATTAGCTAGTCACTTGTGGTACTTTAACGAGAAAATTGTTGCTTTGTCGTTTTTCGACAATGCTGTGCCGATAAGTGTGAAGGTAAAAATGGTACAAGCTCTGCAATCTCGAGAAAAATCCAAAAATCCTTCCGAGTGACTAATTGTTAAAAAAAATGATTGGAAAATGTTGCTGAAAAAAGACATAAGCGATTTCGTTACTCAATAATCCTTATTTCTTTTCCAGCAATGCAATTTACCTCATGATTTTTTGAGAGTAAATATTGAATTATGGCCGGAAAATGGCACTTATTTGAGTCGCTTAGATTTTTTTTAAATCAAAAGTCGTTAATAACGTAGCCGAACGTGGTGTCACTTTGATAGAAGCATATAACGGTTCATTAACAAAAACGAGGAGCAACTACAATATTTATTGGGCATAGTGCAAAATCATCGACAGAAATACCCTAATTGCAACAAACAGACTTTAAAAAAAAGAAACGATGATTATCAAGCATTATAATGTAAAAACAAATTATTTTATCTTATTAAAGCAAATTTATT
This sequence comes from Ophion ellenae, assembly GCA_963210295.1. NCBI lineage: Eukaryota > Metazoa > Arthropoda > Insecta > Hymenoptera > Ichneumonidae > Ophion > Ophion ellenae. The sequence continues at coordinate 47,645,744 of OY723387.1, forward strand.
GAATAAAACTTTTCGAAACACGATCAATGATGGACGTCGTTTCTTTTATATTTCTTGTTGTACTAGATTCTTTTTTGTATCAGAGAAATATTTTGAGAACGATTCCATGCAAATTGTATGTTAGAGCAGAACATTCTCTACAAAAAAAAACCCCAAAAAGTTTTTTCGTAAAGCGAAAAATTCGATTTTTACAGCCGTTTGAATTATTTTTTTTCTATCAATTCAATTTCAGATAGCGATTCCACTTGAACGGTTGTTCTGAGCTAATTTTTCGTAAAAACTTTTTTGTTGGAAATTCGATTCTCCATGACATCTTTGTGTGATTTTTTTCTGACGAGTTGCACTACCACATTCAGAAATCCCAATATTTGCCTGGGTTATTCTTATGGAAAATATTCAAATGCAATGCGCTATTCGAAATAATTTTTTTTGAGCTCTTCTTCGAGGATTCTCCATTTTTTACCTTAATTCACCTTTTTTTGGTGGATGCAACCGAAAAAAAAGTATCGATTTTTTTCTGCACACCCCAATATATATATATATATATATAAAGAGCGTCCCTCTTATCTCTGCCACCCGAAATAACTCGGTAATTATCGACTTCACAAAAAAATGTTTCAGACCAAAGTTGTACGGTTTGAAGGGAGTCATCAAATGTGACCGATTGTTTTTATTTCAGTGGAGGCGCTGACGCACAGTGAAGGTCACCTCCACTTATTAAATGGAATGGTATATTTTTTTTCAACCATCTTGTGGAGCACCTGAAGCCGCATGAAAAACATCAGGGGGTCAAAGTCGTTCAAGGTCATTCAAGGTCAGTATCGATGATACAGATCTAAATATTTCGGATTATTACCAAATTTTTGGCAGTGATCTGAGATATTTAGATTTGTATTTCATTTTAATAGGTGACCTCGAATGGCCTTGGACGACTTTGACCCCCTCATGTTTTTCATGCGGCTTGAGGTGCTCCAAAGAGGGTTGAAAAAAATGTACCATTCCATTTAAAAAGTGGAGGTGACTTTCACTGTGCGTCAGCGCCTCCACCGAAATAAAAAAAAATGGTCGCGTTTGATGGCCCCCTTCACACTGTACAACTTTTATCTGGAACATTTTTTTGTGACGTCGATAATTACCGAGTTATTTCGGGTGGCAGAGATAAGAGGGACACCCTGTATATATATATGTGTGTGTGTGCGTGTGTGTATGTGTGTGTGTGTGTGGGTGTGTGTGTATTTATATATAACGAAATAGGGAGGCTTTTGAACAACACAGTATTTCCGGTTTCCCACTAAAATAAAGAGGGATACCACACTGCCCACTGATCAAGAAAAAGCGACCTACTTGCCGCGGTCATAACGATAAGTTACTGTACACACGTGGAAGCGCATATGGTACGCCTTTATTCCAAAAGTCGAATTTACGTATTCGATGGAATATTTTCGCTCATGAGGGTCGCGAGAAAGGAAGGAAAAGCGAGAGAAAGAGTGCGAGAGCGATGGAGAGACAGAGAGAGGTCTGTGAGCTTTGAGCACGGTGGTCGGCAACGCAAACTTTCGAGGATTATCGGGTTTCCGAGCTTGCGGCAACGACCCCAACACCTGTTTACTCTCGACGACTTTTGCTCCTTTTTATTCGTCAATCCTTGCCCGTTTTCTGTTATTGACGTTTCTCTTCTACCCTTGAACTTTTAATGCCGAGACGTTATTTTTCTTAATTCGTCTGATTAATCTTAGTATTGTTCATTAGAACTATTGTTCGCGTCCGTGAGTGGCATGTTTTTAGATAGACTATGCCAATGATTTTTATTTTATCTACATCATATATTTACGTTTCCAGTGGCATGTGACTTTGATCGCATGAACATCGAAAATGGATGAGAATCGTATCGTATTAAGAGTTATTTACGGAGGTTATTATGAAAAAGATGATTTATATTGAGCTTAATATTGAAAAAAAAAACACATGGAAAGAGCTATGTTCTGTACAGCTTCAAAAAAACTCATAATCACATCAATAACGGAAGAGAACAATTGAGTGAGATATTAATCAAAGCTGACGCCACTGTTTCACATTGAGTATTTACTACAGAGCTTAAGGAGTAGGGCCACAGTAGAATTTAAAAAAAAAATCGATTTTTTTTCGCTAAAACGGTGCTGTATCATCATAAGAATAAGTTACTATTCGATTTAGAGCAAGAAAATTTGTTTTTCACCGACTTTGAGCGTATAACGTAAGCCCACCTCTGGCACGGCCAGAGACATGTAAAACTTTAAACGCGTTTTTCTCGCAACATCTTTTTTCCAACTGGCGTGGCAAATAACTTCAACAATTTTCACTCGATTTACTTCAAATAAAAAAGTTATGTTCCTAATTGCATTTCACAGAGAAGTACGTACGGAATTTCTGATTAATCGAAAACTTTTCATTTTATGAGCAGTTTTATACGAAATTTCACTGAAATTTCGCTGAAAATCCATTTCTTAAGTTCAAATACCTACAACTTTTGAATAAAACAATATTTTTTAAATTCCGTACGTACTTCTCCAGGTATTCTAATGTAGATTGACGAGAATTTTTGTTTTTTGTTCTAGGTAAAAAATTGTGGATGCTAAATGTCACGCCGCGAAGCGCCTAAAAGAAAGATAACAAAATAAAATATTAGTATATAGTATAGTATAGTAAAGTAAAATGTTGTATATCGAAAAAAAATATATATATATTTTTTCTAACAGCTTAATATTCATACTAAATAGATGTGTAATTCATTTTATAATTGAATCCATTTTTCATACGAAAAAAAATTGTTAAATTCGCACATGATTTTGTACCCGTTACTGTGGCCTAACCCCATAAATCTAAATGCAAAAGGGTCACTCTAGGTGGAAAATCACATTTTCTCAAGCTCCACTTGACGGATCAAGATGAAACAACGTGCAGGGGAATTCCGAAAGCGTCTATTTTCCCATGCCAAAGGTTCATGACAAAAGCTTGAGCTTTTTTCACGCAAACTTCGTTCAGACAGACCTCAGACGAAAAATCCTCCAAAATTCGGTCGAAAAACGGAATTCTCAGACAACCGTTAATTTTGCATTATTAGCAAGGGCATCGGGAGAAATAGAGCGATGGAATCGACAATCAGCAACGTGCTCGGGCGTTTTTTCAATTCATAATGTCAATTTACGTCATTGGCTGGGCGAGTAGCCTTGATAAGGTTTGCAGGCTCTTTGGAGACCCTCTCTCTGTCTCTCTCGTCTTTCACGGGGTCTCGGCGTCAGAAGTGGCAGCTGAGGTAAGCCGCCCGCTCGAGTGGATCATAAATCGTGACTCGATAATGATCCACATTGGTGGAGTTACTCCAGCAGGATGGGAATATCTGAGCTTGCACCACGGTATGAATAAAGTCAAGCCTTCGATGCATGCTCCGGCTATCGAGGAGACGGGAAAATACTTTCTATCTTTTGCCACGATTTTCAAACGCCTCTCATACTTCCATCCCTATCTCACTCGGCCTCAACCCTCGCAACCACCCACCCGTGCCCATAACGATTATTCATGCTTACCGCCTTTTGCTTTTCGCGAATTAAGTTCTTCGACGTGACAGGAATGGAGCACACCGCGTTTGCGATCGGCTGAACTTTTCTGGAAAAAAAAAATTATCGCGACGGAGAGAGGCCACGAGCGAGTGAAAAACGACGGCGTGGCTCACCGCTCCACAAGCATAACGTGTAGGTGTGTGTGACAAGTTTGCTGCCGTCGTGCATTTTTCCGACGAACGACCGACAACTTTTTTTTTTTTTCGTTTCACGTTGCTGTACACAAAGAGTGGGTTTTTACATTCGATACGCACCTATGATAAGGAAAGCGTCAAAGCACGTTCTATTGAATTTCACGGCAGCTGCTTGGATGGGTGATCGCTTAACGGTAGGTATGGTATAGCGAATTATGCAGCAGGAGCTCCTTCGTAGCGGAATTCAAAGAGACCAACCGCATAGAAATAAATGTACCGTTTTTTAAAGGAATCGACGCAGTGTAACATTTTCAAAAAATCGTTTTTTTTTGTTGCATTATCCGTTGGTATACACGGTTATAAACGTTCTGTCCAATTTTTAGATCGAAATTTGAATTATTTCGGGCGCTACTGCCTTTCTTAGAAAAAGTTAAGTCTTTCTTAACAGCGTTTCTTGGAACTTTAAACGCGTTTTTCTCGGAATGGTATTTTTCAAAACGGTGGCCACTCTCAAAGGAAGAGCTTTCGAGCTATCCGTTTGAACCCGTGCGGAAAACTGATAGGGCATCCCTAATAAAAATAAGGGCCTTTCGGGGCTTTCCTAGTGCTGTCCCTAGTAGGGATTTCCACAATGGGCCCCGACTTGGCCATTATCGGGATAAACTTGTAGGGATTTCCACAATAGGCCCCGACTTGGCTATTATGGGGATAAACCTGTAAGGATTTCCACAATAGGCCCAGACTTGGCCAGTATAGGGATAAACAAGTAGGGGAAAAAGCGTAAGGGCATTAGCAAATAAAAAATCAACGATGAACACAAATATGCAGACAAACATCAGACAGTATTTATTTATCAAATTAAAGAAACCTTTTACATAGATACAAACAATTACTCATGGTTTCACTCATACATGGAGTAATGCTAGCGCATAAGTGTGAACAGTCCCAACCGGTTTTCTCGACATTTTTGTAGCAACTAATTTCCGCTCAATACTCATCATAGGGAAAATTATTTCTTCTGAAGACTTCGCTGATATTTCCCATTCATAAACTTTATCTGACTGTGTAGGATAAGTAAATAAATTGGTCTTTGTTTTCCAGAACTTTCCCTCAATGGAAATAGATTCTAGTGATTCAGGAGACTCATATATTTTTTTTTATTTCTACTACACATCCATTCCTTAGAATGGATTATTTTTTGTATTAATTTTGTCATGGCAGTTTGTCATAAAGGCTCACATGCAAATACGCAATCACATTTCTACGCGCGCACATATACATACACATGTACTCACGCCCACACCTATGCACATGAACAATTACATAGAAACAAATACAGATATACCCTGACGCATTTAACATACACGTATATCCCCTGATACGGATATTTTATGGCGCTGAAATGAGGCAACCATTGAGGCAACTTATAAGGCCCCAGTCGTTACGCCTTTAATGGCCCTTGTTGACAAAGTGTGACCGGCCGCTAACGGCCCTCATGTGGCTTCCAGATTAGGGCCCGAATAAAGTTAGGGGAATATTATTGGGGCCCGATCACAGCCCCAACTCAATTTCCGCACGGGAAATTTTAACAGAACATTCTTCACGTTATTCCTTATGTTGCTATGGAAGTTTTTTTTTTTAATCTTCCTATTTTCTTTACGAAAAACTGTCTAAAAAGGCTTAATTTGATACTATTGTTCAAACCGCGGCTATTTTTTCAAATTTCACTAAAAAAAACCTCCATAGGAACATACCGGCTTTACTACAGATTAATGATCAGTTAAAAAATTTTGTTTCGGAAAAAAATTGCGGCCACAATCTTGGCCACCATGGGACACCATTTTTTTCTACGCGATTTTCGAAAAGAAAAACAATGCTAACCAATAAGTGAAGAAATTAAAAAAAAATCATTTTGTGTTCTTTATCGGTGTTCCAATTTGTAAAAAAAATTATACCAATTAGCTTATCTTATCCACGTGAAAAAAATCGCGGAACTTGGCTATTTTTGGAGTGGTCACACTGTGATGATTCCCCAATAATCCTTTGCGCGAGTGCGCGAGGAAAGACGCGTGTGGCGTGGCCCGGACGTGTCTGCGACACCTTCAGAGGAGTAAGTGGCAAAACGCGGCGCTGAGTGAAATGCGCGAGGCAGACGAGGGGAAATCACCAACGAGCTTTACATATGGGAATGTGTGACGTTTTTCTACTTAGTTTAAAATGTATCAACTATATTAGTTTTTCAAATCTATATATGTGAAAGGCAATGTCCTGACTGACTGACTGACTCGTCATCGTCCAGCCTAGACCGCTAAAGGTAGAAACGTGAAATTTGGAGAGGGTGTTGATTTTATATCGGAGGCATCGTATAAGGAGGGATTTCTCGAAATTCAACCCCTAAGGGGGTGAAAGGGGGTGGCAAAGTTTGTATGGGAAATCACATTTTTATGGTCAAATTTACTTGAAAGTTGGTATTAATGCTCTGTGACACAATTAATGAAACACGTATTTCGGCGTTATTCAAAATTCAACCCCTAACGGAAGAAAACGGGTGGCAAAGATTTAAGGAATTTAAAGAATCTGGACGGATTTACTTGAAATTTGGTATTCGTGCTTCTTGACAGAATTAATGAAACACGCATTTCAGCGTTTTTAGAATTTCAACCCCCAAGGGGAGAAAAACGATGGCAAAATTTGTATGGCAAATAACAAAAATCCGGTCAGAAGATTTACTTGAAACTGAGTATTAATGCTCTTCAACACAATTAATAAAGTACGTATTTTAACGTTTTTCGAAACACAACCCCTAAACGAAAGGGGGTGGCAAAATTTGCACGAACATTAAAAAAAAACGGGTAAAATTTACTTGAAACTTTGTACAACTGCTCCTAGACACAATTAATGAAATTTCAGCCATTTTGGAAATTCAATCCTTAAGGGGAAAAGGACGTAGCAATATTTGAATGGTAAAAGAAATATCTGGTCAGATTTAGTTGAAACTTAGTATCAATGATCTTCAACGCAATTCTACGTGTTCCGTAATGCAACATTTTAGGAGCACATGTCATTAAGGAGCATTCGACACACGTCTGCGCTAGCGAAGCCGCGGGCGGAGAGCTAGTTAAATATGAGAATTTAGAGCCGATGAAATATGCAGGCAAATTCAATTGCGTTAAAAATAAAATTAAATAGATTGGAGATATGAATAAAATTCGTGGAATTTAACACGTGAAAATACAAAATTAATATATTCGTTTCGCGCAGGGCTGTATTTTGTGGGGGCATAAGGAGACCACTTCTGAGTTATTGGTGAATTACAGTGGCGCCTAATAAAAATAAGTCACAATTAATTATTATACACAACGACAAACCGGAATAAAAAAATTCGCGGAACTTTAGCAGATTTACAAGGAAAGGTTGCGAGGTCGGTCTCTCAGATTTCGATTAAATTTGGCATGCTTGTAGACTGGGTAAAATTAGGCGACACGTGTTTTTTTTATATCTGCGGAACCCAAATTTTAAGGGTTGAAACGCACCCTCGAAAATTGGGATGTTTTTCGTCGATAACGTTTCAACAGGACGAGATATAAAAAAATTCAAATTGCAACGATGTTTATTTTTTCGTGTACTATATATTGGAGATGAGAACGATAACGTTATCGACGAAAAACACCCCAATTTTCGGGGTGCGTTTCGCCTCTTAAAAATCGGTTTCCACAGATATAAAAAAATACGTATCGCCTATTTTTATCCATTCTACAAGCATGCCAAATTTCATCGAAATCGGAGAGATCGACCTCGCAACCTTTTCTTGTTAAGAATATTTACATTTTTGTAAAGTTGCTTCTACGAAAATTCTTCTGCTAGTCACATTTTTCTAAGTTTTATCATTAATATTTTCTTCAAACATTCGGTTGCCTCCGTTTTTGTTGCATCTACAGAATGCTTAGAATTTTTTACACGCTCGAGCAGTTCACATAAAGCATCTAGAGTTATTTAGTATATAAGTCATTAGATAGAAATTTGGCCGGCCTGTCATCTCCATAAAATTCCGTATAAATAGGACGATTTTTAGAGTCGTAATTTTTCGTTAAAAGTTCGGTAACTTGGCTAGAAATTTTACTAGCACACTGAGCTGTATTTTTACTTCATTATAGACGAAAATCAGTCAATTGTTAAATATTCGGGTACCGTGAAAGGAACACCTTAAACATTCAAATGTAATATTAAAGCAAAGAGGGTCGAGAACATTTTTTTTTGTTTTGGCAAGTAGTGCATCCTCTTTTTCCGCTATATCAGATCGACGTATTCCAATTCTCGCGGGAGTTCGAAAAAGTGCGATAAAGTTTTTTTTATGACGTTCCTTGTGATTTCCGCATAACCCAGTCATTTTTCTGCGGATACCTTCGGGGAATTGCCCATTACTTCTATTTCCATTTATTGAAAGAGAGAGAGGGAAAGATAGAAGCGAAAGGACAGAGCAGATCAAGTGTCAATCGAATTCGCAACTCCCACTGGTTCTGAATAAGAAATTCATACGCTCCTCGTGGGTGGTGAGATCGTAAAAAAAAAACTTTAACCGGCTCCTCCAAACCTTCGTAAAGAGCGCAATAAAAAACTTTTTTCCCCTATCACCGCAGTGCAAGTCGTACGAAAAGCGCAACGAAATTCTTGACGCGTTATTTCGAAAAATAATTACGCTCAAATAAATTATAAGACTTTGCGAAGTTGCGATATAATTAATTGGAGAAGTAAAATTCGAATTTCGAATCGTCTCACTTGTCAGTAAATGGCAATACCCATCTGTCAATACATATCAAGATCATTATGTCTCATTCTTTTATCGATCTTTCAAATATATGATAAACTGAAAAGTGCCTATCTCGTACCACGAGTATTCCCGGAGGGGTAGTAATGTTCGAAATCTTTCTCGAACGTGTAGGCTGAAAACGACGGTGGATATTCCATACTATTATAAATTGCCAACATAGAATTTCACAACAAAGTGACCGGAGAGTATCGTCGGCATATCTGGAAGCATATAGTAAAATGAAATTCCATCGATCGCCAGCAACAACAACAAGAATAAAAAAATCACTATAATAGTTGTAAGTGTAAGTGACATGCGGATAGGCCATGAGGGAGACGCACGAGGACGAGTATTATGACGAGGATGCGGGGATACATGGCCGCAACCACGAAAACGTAATCACGCATCGTTACAACGACACTGGTAGTAAATGACGATAATTAAAATTAAAAATAAAAATAAAAATAAAAATTATTCGCGAGTCGCTCTCGAGCTAGAAATCGCGACATTTTCGATTTCTGCATTCGTTGAAAACGTCACGCAGCAGTAAATGATGAAGGCAAAGTCCATTATTTTGGCCACACAAAACTTTTTCCTATCTACAAACTTATTTTTATAGGGCCTTAGGAAAACGGAAACGCCCTTGCAATTTAATTATACCTAGTTTACTCTAATTGCTATTAATTGTGATCAATTATAATGAATTTTATGGAATAACAAGAGTATTTGGTTAATTGTAGCGGAAACTGTGAGTTTTGAGACATTACATTGTACATATGCGTCCACGTTTCACCAAGTAACTGACAATTACTAATTAACGTCACCGATTACCAAATGCACCTCTAATCACAACCACATCGATGCACAATGTTTTTAGCAGGATCTGCAATAATTATTCAAAACTTCGCTGCCAAATGTTGAATTTTCTTTGTGCTGTTTGATTGAAAAACACACGATATTTTAAAAAATTATAATTCGTTATAATTAATTGTGATCGAGTTGGATTACGGCTAAGTTGTACAAAAAATCCGACTCTCTTCATTGCCAAAAGTACTTTTTTTCTAAAAAAATTGAAATCACTCTTCATCATTCTATCTCCAAAGTTCATCACCAATAAAAAAAGTCAAGAAATTTCCTGCACGATTAGAGTGGCGAATATGTTTCTTCACATTATTCAAAGTCCTACACATTTGCAACCATTCGAATCGTAGAACGGGAATTACAGAATTTGCGCGACTGCTTTTAATTGTCCCCGTGAATATGGAAGCTTTTTTCCGCATACTCACTGGGAAAGGTTGCGAGGTCGATCCCTCCGACTTCGACGAAATTTGGCATGCTTGTAGAATGGGTAAAAATAGGCAACCCGTATTTTTTTATATCTGCGGAACCCGATTTTTAAAGGGTGAAACGCACCCTCAAAAATTTGAGTGTTTTTCGTCGATAACGTTTTAACGGTACGAGATATGAAAAAAATTCAAATTGCAACAATGTTTATTTTTCCGTGTACTATACATTGGAGATGAGAACGATAACGTTATCGACGAAAAAAAATACCCCTATTTTCGACGGTGCGTTTCACCTCTTAAAAATCGGGTTCCGCAGATATAAAAAAATACGAGTTGCCTAGTTTTATCCAATCTACAATCATGCCAAATTTAATCGATATCGGAGAGATCGACCTCGCAACCCTTCCTTGTCAGATTGGCGATAAAAATTTATGAGCAGTTTTTTTCCAGATCTGAACTTTCTTTTGATAGTAATGTGTGCGGTGCAGTGATCGGACGTAATGCATCACAAAATCATTCCGAACCGAATTGTACTAACGTATAAGGGCATGCACCGACACACATGTAGATCACATCCGATAAAGGCATATACTGATACAAATGTGGAACACATCTGATGAAGTCTGAAGCATGAAACATGCATCAATCGCCATCATGTTGATGTAGATTTTATTGGAATTATAAAAAAAATACATCCTCCTATTACCTTTTCTCGGAAGGGTGAAAACTCGCGAGTTTTCTCTAATGGCATTACTTGTATTCGCAATGTCTTATGCACTTCCCGATTCGCTGCCTCCGTGCTTTTTTTCTCCCCAAAACTCTTTTCCATTTTTCAGAACGATGGGAAAAGTGCAGATGAGCCTTGGCTGAAGATTTTCACTCTAAAAAAGTCCCACTTCGCTATACCTAATGCAATTTGTATCACAACAAAAAAGCCGAGAGCCGTGATCACGATGAGGAATTTCCATTGAAACGACTCCACTGAAAAACTTGTTATCGACAGGCTGCATAATTGTATTCTTCGGATGCTTGATAAGGTGGTAAAAGATCGCGTCTCTGCTGAATAGTCTCGGTGAATTTGCTCGACTGTCGATCGTAAGCTCTTTCTTTATTTTCTCGACTCGTGTCACAGCATGATTGCTCGAGGGGTATGAAGGGGTTGATTAAGGGTTGCGGAGCAATAGCTACGAGAAGGATTGCTTGCACTGTGCGCTTAAATCATCCAGCTTTCATGGATATTACGTTCCACCACGTTCCACCGGTGTGAAACGTCGAATGAGAACTTTCTGCCACCCCTGCGAATCGTGCACGCGTTGCGAGAAGTGCCGGGATTTCTCAACCGCTGCAACCCCTATCCGTTACATTTATTAGAGCTAGCTCGATGATAACTTGTTACATTTTCGTGGCAGTTCTGGGCGACGAATTTCGCACCGTAAATTTCACCCTCGATTTTTCACTTTTACGCTTTGCTCGTTCTTTTCCTTTCGATGGACGCGTAACACGCGAACATCGCGAGATTCCACTGGTACACGCATCTACTATCAAACTTTAGAAGAGTATGTTTAAAATGATAAATCACTTGGCGGTAGCGATATAGTCGTGATTACTTGATTAATAATATATATATATATATATATATATATATATATATATATATATATATATATATATATATATATATATATATATATATATATATATATATATATATATATATATATGTGTGTATGTATATATATATATATATATATATTGTATTATATGTGATATTACATATTGAATTATATGTGTATATAATTAATTAATTTGTTTGATGGGACAGGTCGTGGAAAGTCACTCATATAAATATGCTTACATTTAATTGAAAGTAATTCAGGTAGATACCGGTGTATATATATATATTTCGTGAGTAGTAACGAATATAAAGGGTGACAATTGCAAGGTAACCAAATGTTTTTCAAATGTCTGACGCGGAGATTTCGTGCTCGAGAAATATATGATATTTAAATTGCTTTCGAAAAAAATATATATTTTTGTGACGAGTAGTACTTGCTAGAAAAAATTGAGCATTCTGAACAAAAATTAAAATTCCATTTCGAGTTCAGCAGAATGAAGATAATTGAATTCCGAATACGAAACACTCGTAAAAAAAAAACATTTTTCGAACGTAATTGAATCCCATTTATCCACTTTACAATACACCTTTGATAATGATTTCCTCGATAACGGGATATACAGAATACGTTTTCAAGCAGTGTTTTGTGTTCGGAATTCAATTATCTTTATTCTGTTGCACCCTAAATTAAATTTCGATTTCTTTTAGAATGTTTACTGTTATTAATTTTTTTAAATACTTGGTCCGCGCGTTATAAGTTCACCTGTTTTTTCAATAATTCATTTATTTAACTTGCAATGAAAATATATGCGCATGCGCATAAATTCCAAAATATTGTGGATTAACGCGCAGACGAACCGTGTATGGATTATCTGTCGTCTTATCATCCCAAACGTGTTTATTTTTTTACTTTCATCTGTTTGTTTACAAAGTCGCAAGCTCCATCATTATTCCTTCAAAGATTGCAAGCTCAAAGGCGCAGTTGTGACTACGGGGTGTCGTATTGCTGCAGGCTTGAGGTATGAACACGGGTCAAGATGTTTATGGTATTAAGATGGTTGTTACCGCAGACATCTCAGGAATTTGTAACAATAGAGGAACGTTGTCCATTGTCTGTAAATGGGCGTCAACATTTATCCCCATCGTTCGATCTTTCGTTCTTTATACGTGCGAGCTTTTTTCCGCCTTTCTATTGTCACACATTGAAGGCATGACTGCGCAGTGAACGGTGGAAAATCGGGTGTGCGCGTTCCTGCGAACATCACAAGCGGCGTTGATGCCAAGCGATCAAAACGGAGGGCGTGCATCACCTACTCGAAAAATGCGACTGGCTCTTTCAACTTCGCCCCATTTCCCCCTTTTCGGCGTTCCTGACACCTGTCTTCCTGAAGCTTCTTTTCAATGCTGTCCCTTGTTTTTTTCCTTTTTGCCGAAACACAACGTTCTCCAAAAGGCGATTTTTTTATTTTGCTTCAAGGTCTCAATAGGCCATGAGAGAAACAGTTTTCAGCATGTGGCCATCCATTACCACGAGTTTTATTTCGTGCCTGTTTGCCGAAGGATCAAGCGGCTTCTGTCAGTGGCTAACAAGGAACATCACTCGAGTGTCCACCTTCGATTGTGTTGAAACTCATATATGTAATGAAGCGATGAAAACTATCGAACACGTATTTTTTTTATCGGCGGAGAAAACGTTTTTAAGAGGGGAAACCACCCCTTGAAGAAAGGCGAGTGGAGGGGTGATTTTGCAGTTTCACCCACAAGCAGTCCACCGATGTCAATAAAATAAAAACCAAAATTCTTCTCATGTAAAGAGGTGAAAAATCCATTGTGGAAGTGTTGAAAAAAAATTAAATTAAGGGGTGAAATTTCTTTGAGGGGTGGTTTCCACCCTTAGAACAGTTTTTCCGATGCTAAAAAAAAAGACGTGTCTAATAGTTTTCGATGTTTCATAACATACATGAGTTTCAACGAAATCGGAGGCGGACACTTAAGTTCCTCGGTACGAGATACCGCCCCAGTGGAGCAAAGACGATTTCGATTTCACGTAACAACTCGAAGGCCTCAGGGGTCTGTATTTCCAATGAGACATTTAGCTCTCATTGGCATTCGCGAAACTCCAAATCCGCCTGTAAAGGATGAATATAATTCTTCGTTGTACATTGTCGCAAGCTGTCCTTTTTTGAGCTTCGTATCATTGTAAACGAATGAGCCGCTCCAGGCCCAGATTACGCGAGATCATTTATAGAAGAGTGACTCACCCTCATGATCAAAAGCTCACATCGTCCCCTTGACGCTGAGAAACCACGTTCAGTACCACGAGACGTGAGTGCTTCGGTCAATTTCGAAGGAATTAAGGGCTGTCAATTTTATACATCAACACATACACTTTTTACACGGACACCCACACATACGCGCACACAGAGACGTTCACTCGCGTGATGATCCATACACGAGGAAAAAAAAATTTCCTCACAACAACTTGACAAGTGTACTCTGACACTTTCACTTTAAAAAATCGCTCGATCGCGAATATTGATCGATGATCGATCGATGACACGTGCATTCGACGAGGCTTTTCAAGTGAACGAATTTAGAACTTTGGACATTTACGAATTCATTCGAATCGGTTGTGATATCGCGAGGAAGACAAAAACGATGGTAGCTTCGAAGGACTTTGCATGGGAATTTTCAACCCTTAGGCAAGGGTTGAGAAACTTTTTGAAAATCCTTGGAACGACAGTAGCGCTTCAACTATAGTCTCTTTTGATGGAAATCGGCGATTTTTTGGTTGAGCTGGAAAAAAAAGCTTTGAAAAAAGCGTCCCACGTGATTTCGGGAGCACGTTGCGCGCCCGAGCTTTATATCGCGGGATATCGAATAGAGGAGGGTACACGTCGGTGTAGTTTAGAATATCGAGAGGCGATTCGTTGCGAGGCCTTGGCCAGGCAGCCTCCGACTGGTTGCGGCACGTCAGCTACGCAACCTCGCAAGCTCCGTGGCCTCGAGCGACGATTCCGCCACGCGCAAGCTCCCGCTGGTGGCGCGCGTCCTCGGCCTCGGCAAGCACGCCAGGGACACCACCGAAAGACCCCGAAGAAGAGAGAAGCCTCGGAGGAAAGTGCGCGCTCGAGAGAGCGAGCGGACGATGCGCTTGACGGATATGAAGGGGTTCGCTCGGAACGCGGGGTGAAGGGCGCCGCGGTGACCCTTGAACCACCGCAAATTCTTAGCGTTTCGGCGGCAAATTTTCGCCCTCTACACGGTGCTTTTCAACAGGCGCGTATACCTTCGTTGTCGAGCAAACGCCCTTTGGTACCGTCGACCGAACTCGAGCAGGTCAGAGTTTCCCAAATCGTAGCCCTCGTTGACCTTTGAAGCTGTTCACAACACCTGCAACGACACACCAAAAAGATCAGGCTTCTAAGTCACTGTATTTATTTTTACAAGCTTTCATTTAAGGGGTCTTCTCACTTTAGGCGCTAAAAAGGCTATTTTCATCAATTTTTTTATAGGTTTATATTGTAAATAGATATTGTGTAAAAGTTGTTACACTTCATAAATACACTTTCGAAATACACTGAAAAAAATTGTATGTATTAATGTAACCTAATCAAATTTTAAACGGGTTCTCGAAACAACGTTTTTCGACGGCTTGTTGATAAAATCTTCGAAACTACTGAACTGATCCTTATGAAATTTCAACCACATATTCTTTACAACTATAGCTGTAGGGCATATCAAGGATTTTTTTAAATGTTGATATTCACTAATTTTGTTTGCCAAAAACGGTGAAAAAACACGTTTTTTTTTGTTTTTTCGAAAAAATGTCCGCCATTTTGTTATTTTTGCATATATCAAAAATCGTATGATATGCGCTATAGCCATTAAGGCCTCATATACGTGATTTCGCCGATTTCCGAAGGTACTTTTCTAGACGTGGTTACGAAAAAATGAAGCATACAATAACAACATTTTTTTACCGATCATTTATGCACATTTAAGTATATGTAAAAAAATCAGAAATATTAACAAATGGCGGAGATATAACATAATAAAGCAATGTATTTTTTTTGCGCGCGTTGATGGTGAAAGTTCTCGGCATCGATGTGGGTGTCTGAAAAAAAAGTAAACATATTTATAATTGCATAATGAATGTATCTTCAGTGCGAACCACCAATATTATTTTTAAAAATTATAATAAAAATTCGGAACTTAACATCTTTGTACTCAATTTTCTGTTGGTATTTTATTTTTTTATCATTTTTTTATGTTGTTGAAATGTTCGTTTCTGTGGCTCACACGATAGGTGATGATACTAAGAATATGTTGTCAAAATTTCGAAGCGATCTGAACCTTCGTTCAAGAGTCAGAACTTTCACAAGGTTTAAAAAAGTGAATCGTGAAAAAACGGCTTTCAAGTTGGCGGTCGGGCGCGCCGGTATCTATTATAAATGCAATCTTACCTCATTCAATAGCTTTACAGAATTTTTCAATTCTGTGTAGCTAAAATGTTCCTAAGCGTTTAGGCTAATGAAATAAAAAATAATAAAAAAGTGAAAATTTTAGAAATTTTTCGCATATATAAGGCCTTAACAGATTGAATCTAAAACCGTTTGATTTTTTTTGTTTCGGATGATCCATCTCCGAGATTTCACAGCGCAGACCTACCATCTTAGGACATTTTTTTAACTACCATTTTCGTCTATGAATGGTGACAAATAAATAAATAAAAAAATGTTCATGTATTTAGAAAGTGTATTTATTAAGTGTACCAACTTTTATATGAATATCTTCAATATAGCCCTATCAAAAAATTCATGTAAATAGCCTTTTTTTAGCGTCTAAAGTGAGAAGAAAAAAGCCCCTTAAAAACCCCTTAAAAAGAGTTTCGTCAACCTTTAATTTTATAGACGCGATATAGGCGACCGATTTACAATTTGCAGGGTGCATTCAGTATATAGCGAAGAATTTACTGTATAAATTTGAATCAAATGGTTACGTATCATCAATCGTCCCGAAACTCCTTAAACGTATGTTTTCGAAAAAAAATCACCTACTTATGAAAATACGCATCTTTGAACATTCGATGATTGCATAAAATGTCTTTGTTACTTCGTATAATTATTTTCTATAATGTTTTCTCACTTAATTAACGCGAAACGAATTGGCAACGTCTTTAATTGTTGTATGTGATGATGCTCAGGTTGGCAGAAGTGTCACAAAGTGAGAGACATACGCGCCCCGTTCATAACCTCTAAATCCGCTTGGGAGCTGTCAACAATGAATATCAGTCCGAGTAAAAAATTCTTTCGCTGAAAAGGAAAAGTGTGTAGTGAGCTGTCTATAATCTAAAAGAAATCAACAACAATAATTTTCCGAAATACTAGAAAATCCTGTCGTGTTTGAAAAAAATTCCGCTCTATTTTGTCTTTTGTTAGAAAGTAGAAACTTATAACATCTAAACATAGATCTCAAATTATTATTAAGTAATGATCATTAATTGAGAGAATAGAAACGAATAATATTTCTCGTTAATTGTCCTGATCAAGTAGTTTAAGATTCCCGGGCATAATTATCGAATGTGGATAAGGTAGGTAGTGTTTATGCCGTCTACGTTGTTGCCTCGTTAGCACAGACTAACAAGACTAACAACCACAGAGAACTCGATTATCGCATCTGATTAATATCTCGGTATCAATCCGAGAGAGCTTCGAAGGTGAATAAAAAGCTCGTTCATCTGAACACATACTAAGCATCGTTGATGCTAAAGTTGACATCGTCGACGGGAATGAAATAAACGGAATGGGCCGTTGAAAAGAATATATGGCGACATAAAAAAAACTTTATCGCAGCCACAAAACACTTAGGGCATTATAAGTTCGTAAAGCAAATGCGCGTTGGCTTGCGGACGCGCCTTGGATTCGAGTACGTGAGGATCCTCACGAAGTTGGTAACCTCGAGATGTTTTTCGCTTGTGCTGGCTCGTAGAAAAAAAAACTTTTCATTAATTATTTGGCCGACCAACGTGTCATAAAGTTTCGAGCTTTCGCTAATTGATGGACAGGCGTAAAGCGGCTGTCTCGGGTCGCGAAAAGCTTTCGAAAGCTCCGGCTCGTCTTCGCCGTTGACAACACACAGGCGTTCTCTCGTAACGGGTATAACGTCAAGGTACGTTCTCGAGTAATTGGGCACGTGATGGCGTTTAGTTCCGTATTGACCGTAAAGCGAGGTCCGTCACCTCTTGTTTATTTTGTCCTATTCTCCGATGCAACGATGTCATCTGCATTTCTTTCATGTACTTACTCTACTCCTCTCCCTTCAGTCATTTTTTTTTCAAAATTTGCGTCTCAATTTTTTTTTGTCTAACTTTTTTTGTCTAACTTTGACATTCAAGCCAAGAATATACAAAAAAGCTCGAAAAGTAAAACATATTTTCTAGAGAAGGTTCGAAATTTATCGTGAGCTTTAATTACAGCGAAACT
Source organism: Ophion ellenae (assembly GCA_963210295.1). Classification (NCBI taxonomy): domain Eukaryota; kingdom Metazoa; phylum Arthropoda; class Insecta; order Hymenoptera; family Ichneumonidae; genus Ophion; species Ophion ellenae. Next base: position 47,663,667 of record OY723387.1, read on the forward strand.
CACGGAGGCAACTTTGTTTACACGTAGTAATCGAAGATTCTAATTGGTCACAGGCATGATGATTCACCAACATTTTTAAGGCGGGATATACATTTACAACGATCAAAAAATCGATTTTTTTTCTTCAAACGATACAACTATATATTAAGAATATTTTCCTAAAGTCTCAAAGCGAAATTCCGAAAACTTCAAACGTTGTAGCCCGTCAACGTTGTGTCTCATCGCTCGGATTCAAAGCGGGCGTGAACTTCAATTTCCTCAAAACTGCATTATCGAAGTTGTCGTACAGCATTACTCAAAAACTATTAAGCCGATTGAGTTGAAACTTGCTGGAAATATTGATAATATTGGTATCTTCTACTTGACGAGAATTGTTGTTGAAAAATTGGAAAAAAACTACTTTTTTAATCCACATTTTACAGAAATGTCGCGTGAAATGTTGATTTTTTTTTGTAAACGCGTGCCATTTTCTTAAATTTGCATTTTTTTCATTTTAATTACCGTCACATAGAAACTATACAGGTTCTAACTGAAAAAACGTTTGAACTTTTTTGCAAATCAAAGTCTACGGGAAGCTAGACTGCACGCCGATTCGGAACTCCGGCGGCGACCTTGCTGTAACACTCTGCCATAGCGCCGTCATTTTGATGATAAATTAATTTAAAAAAATTGTTTTGTATACTTAAGGCCTTAGGCCTCAGTAATGGGTATAAAATCATGTGCGAATTTAACAATTTTATTTCGTATGAAAAAGTGATTCATTCATAAAATTAATTACACATCTATTTAGTATGAATATCAAGCTGATAGAAAAAAAAAATTCGATGTACAAAATGGACGAAGACTAATATTTTCTTTTGTTATCTTTTTTTAGGCGCTCCGCGGCGTGACATTTAGCATCCACAATTTTTTACCTAGGACAAAAAACAAAAATTGTCGTCAATCTACATTAGAATATCTAGAGAAGTACGTACGGAGTTTAAAAAATAATTTTTTCATTGAAAAGTTGTAGGTATTTGAACTTGAATTTGAATTGAACTTGAATTTTCAGTGAAAAATTTCGTATAAAACTGCTTCTAAAATGAAAAGTTTCCGATTGATCAGAAATTCCGTACGTACTTCTCTGCGAAACGAAATTAGAAACATGACTTTTATATTTAAAGTACATCGAGTGAAAATTGTTGAAGTTATTTGTCACGCCAATTGGAAAAAAGCTGTTTCGAGAAGTTTCGAGTAGTCGACCATTTTGTACATCGAAAAAAAAATATATTTTTTCTAACAGCTTGTCATATTAAGTAGACGTGTAATTAATTTTATAAGTGAATCATTTCTTGATACGAAAGAAATGCTTAAACTCGCACATGATTTTATACCCGTTACTGTGGCCTAAGGCCTTAAATGTACTATTGAAGTATACCTAAAGTTTGATAATCGTAGAATAATTATTTCTCAGTTAAAAAATCTCTCAATATTTCTTCTTGTTTTCCTGTCTAAATGTATATCCTGCCTTAAGGGGAGCGAAAAACTTTTCGAAAAATTGTGATAATTTTCCGATGCAGTGACTCCAAGCTACGAATTTACAATTTAACGTACAAATGTGACGTTCAAAAAGTACGAGCGTTTTAGTGAGCATTGTCAGTTAGGATCCAGAATGGAGCTTTATTCGTATTTTGAGACCAGAAAATCCACTGGAACACGGGCATAAATAAAATCGATTTCTCACCGGTGCCAAGAAAATATCGTATGTTCGGGGGATGGGGTCATAAAAGCTACGAGGGTTGTCGATGGAGCTTTTCGGTTAGTGAGAACTTCTCACGTCTGCTCGCGGGCTGGTATCACGGGGGTGGAAAACAGCGCGAGATGGAGGGGAAGCGGGTGGCTCAACCACACGGTTCTTGCGCTGCTAAACTCCGAAATGTCGTTCACGTATTCAATAAATCTTATCGTTGATATCCTCGTGTGTACGTAGCGAAGAGAGATTTGTTTCGGCCTCTAGTAGAGCTTTTCGACGATGCTAACGCTTTTCTTGTTCCCCTTTCGCCGTGTATATTCCTCCGTTTTCCTCTCGTCCCTTCATTCCGCCCATTTCTTAACCGCGAAACTTTCGTTTGAAGGTGGGAGCAAGGGGGATGCGCGAACCCCGGCTGCATATGAAAATTGATACGAATCGTGACTGAGCTTAAGGTTTCGTGCTTGAAGATTTGTTTCTCGTTTCGTCGACGAGATAAGAAGAAGAAAAACAAGACGAAAAAAACAAACGAAATTGTAAGACAAAGATTTGTTTTGCCGCTTGTGGTCCAAGTTTTTCCAACGTTGAAGCCTTTTTTTGCCTGTCTGTGAAAAAGCTTCAAAGCCTTGAGTACATTTCATTGTTGACCTACATTTCTGAGCGCTACTACTCGTAGCTTTGCTTTACTGTGTTGAAGAAGCAATGAAGTACACGCCTAATGACAATGAGAATAAGGATTCAATTGATTGTAATGAGAACTGTAAAGTAGGGGTATAAGAAAATAAGCGATAAATTGAAAAGGAATTAATTCTATTAAAATTATTAAATACTATTAACTAGTATATAGTATCCTATTTTTAATAGTATATATTAGAAGTATCCTTTTTTTAGTAGTATTAATTTTAATTTCAATTTTATTATAAAAAATATTATTTATTTATTACAATTAAATTAATGAATTTATTTTTAATTAACAGTATCCTATTTTTAATAGTATATCGTTAATCGTATTTAATCGTATAGTATAGTATTTATTCTTTCACATGTACACCCTTGTGGGCGTTTACAATCTCCCGTCTGTTTCTATTTTTACAATATGTTTTCTTTTTTACCATATTTCTATTATTTAGTATTTAATAGTATTAAATACTATTAAATAACTACATAAAAAGAAAGCGACACATTAAAAAGGAATTAATACTAGGAATTAGTACTTAGAAATATTAACTTGATTACCATTAGCAAACTCGGAAAATTTATGAAACCAAAAAGTTTAATGGAAAATTTAAATGAGTTTAACCATTGAATAAAATTAAATTCTAACTTGATTTGTTATAATAAACTTCTCAATTAATTTTAGCTTCTACTTAAGTCGAATTCTGTTGAATAAATATAAATTCTAAAGTATTTCTTAGATTTAATTATATAATAGTATGAAGACAACTTTAATTATATTGAAGATAATTTTAATTAATTAACTATGAAGACAAATTTAATTATATTGAAAAAGAACATACGTTCATTCTTAAATTTAAGTTCTCAATAAATGTTAGAACTTTATTATAACAAATCAGGCTCGAACTTGATTTTGTTCAATTGTTAAACCCTTTTGAATTGTTAATTAAACCATTCGCTTTTATAAGTTTGAAGAGTTTGGTAATTACCATCAAATTAATATTTCTAAGGCATGATATTCATTCCTTCTCACTGTAAGGCTTATTTTCTTATACCCCTGCTATTGCTTTTACAAATACATTTCAAAATTAAGTTATAACTTAATTACCTCTGACCTAATTACCCAAAGGTTACCTGTACCCGTGGCTTTATTCGTATAGATGTGGGAAATGTGGTTCAGGTTTGAGGGTTGTAATGAAATACACGTTTCTTGAATATTATAAAAAAGTAGGTATAGTCATTGTACTTCAGTAGAGGAATTAGAAAGAAAAAAAAATTGCGAAGATGTGCCCAGCATCGAGACTTTTGTAAGCGAGTGACATCCCAGCCAATTTGTTCATGATAAATTTTCCGAAATTTCGGGTAAGCATGTCGCTGCTGTCCTCATTTTATGATAATCTTTAATATCGTGTCAATCAACCGCCAGGATTTGTCATTTCAGCTGAGCTGATCGACTGTAGCGTATGACGAGTTTGTGGGTCAATAATCCAAATGCGCTAACCCGATGATCAACATATCGAATGTTAATTGCGTATATTTTGTACTGCTACCTACTGCTGAACATATTTTGGAGCATAATGGGCTGGTCCTCATCATATCGAGATTTCCATTTGTGGTCATCCTCTTCGATCAGTCTGCAATTCATAAATAGGCCTAAGGCCTAGGCATTCAACCCCACAATTTTCATTTGAAAATTCGCTCACAATCACTTTCTGCATAATTCCGAAAATAAATAATTATGCAGTCGTTTTTTTTCTCAAGCGGTTGTCTCATGTTCGGTGAAGCCCGGAAATTTTGCGAAAATAATCACTCAGCTTAACGGGAGATATACACCTAGATGGTCGAGGTCGAGGATTTAGAAGCTATGAACATTCCGCCGACCGTAGAAGACCTACACTATGGGCCTGGTATCGATGATTCCATGTAAGTTGACAAATTTCATGATTTATTCATTCCCAAATTTTCAAGCGCGTTTTTCTCAAAACCACGTTTTTCAAATTGGTACCCAAAATTTCTCGAAAACCAATTAACCGATTGCCTTGAGATTTTTTGTGGTTATTCTATACACCATTATCTAGTACTTGTCATAGGATTTTTTTTCCGTTACTTATTTTTTGTTAATAACTATAAATCGATATTTTCAAAATCGGCTATGACAAGTACTAGATTATAGTATCTAATTTAATAATCTTTTTGGTTTTTTTTCAGATGATTCTTGAAGAAACGCAGTGGGTACCGTATACGCAGACTTTTTTACGACGCTCCAAGGATCATACAATATCCTTGTATATCTTGATATTTTTAAATAAAGAAAATTGAACATATTTTTGAATGTATATACTTTTAGATAATTAAAACCCCAATCCGAAATTTCGAATAGTTTTCCTTGAAAAACTTTACAAAAATGACCTTTTTTATGGCTCCTAGGTGTATATCTCCCCTTAATCGATTAAGCTAGAATCATTATCCAAAAAAATTGCCAACATTTTCGTCCAATATGCAACAGTGCAAAAATAAAATTCTTGGCCTGGCATAAAAAGGACTTTCACATAGAATTCTTCTCGTGGATATAAAAAATAAACTCCCGCCGGGTTGCAGTGGAAATCGTTAAAACTCACATAACCGAGAACAATTTTCGGATTTTCTCGAGAAAAAAATGCCTCTCTTCCGGATGAAACGAATCGAAGTAATTGATATTCGAGAGCAGTCTGGAAATTCCAAGAGGATCGAAAAATGCTCAGCTTTCGTCACAACCTAGTGAAAAGGATACGAGGAGCATGAGAAAATTGCTTATAAAGCAAAAATTGCGAATTAATTATAATAACCGTTTACAACACATTTACTGGCAATTTGTGCGTTGTTTTAAACTGTTTTTTTTTAATACTTCGAACCCCAAAGTCCAGATATTGGGATGAAACAACGGACGTTGTACCTCAGTCCGTACGTGCCTCTTTTAAAACACTACAATCAAGAGAAAACAAGCCGGTGAGGCGCTCGAGGCACTATTGCCAGAGCAAAATCAAGCGTCTGGGAGCGAAGAATAAAATTACAGGATACCATAGTCATGTCGACCATTCCGTATATACGGCAGGGGCTTGGGATCTCAGGTACATGCACCTAATTGAAAGAGCCGACTCGATTGTTTCGAGCTTGTTGCTCTTGTCTAATGTAAGAAAATAACGTACTCTGCGCTCTGGCTTGAGCTCAACATAGAAAAATAGCCACTCGCGATGCGAAATCCGCGTAGAGTTGATTTAAAAAAATCTCAATTTCAATGAACAAATACATCTGACAGTCCTGCTTTCTCGAGACTTGCAAATTTGGTTTCTTCGTTTCGTCTTTTGAGTTAAAGGGTAAGGCCACAGTAGAAATTTCAAAAAATTCTACTGTGAAATCTACTGTGAATTCTACTGTGAAATTTATAAATACTTTTATAAAATCCTTTTTTTGAGGATTTTATAAAAGATATGAATATAAAAGTTGTTGGGCTTGATAAATAAATTCTTGAAATACATTTAAAAGAAATTTGGATTCATTTTTATTCATTTTTATTCATTTTTTAGTACAAAAACTATAGTTTAACGTAACGCCTCAAAAATAGGTGGGCTAGGTAGCTCCATCACAACTCGGCAACGGCTTGTCCGAAACAAAAAAATCAAAGTCCATTAGATCCAGTATGACACCAGCTACAAAATGACCCTCGGATATAAAGTTTTATCGAAAAATAAAAAAATGGCAGATGAAAAACGAAATAAGTTTTACAAAACGCGTTTTTTTCGCAGTTTTTCGTAAAAAAAAGAGTAAAAATCAAAATTTTAAAACCATCGAGGGTCATCTTGTTGCGAATCATGTTTACAATATGTGGTTCAAATTTCAGGAGAATCGGTTTATTAGTATTAGATATATGATTGAGCTAGATTTTGAAAACGTTGTTTCGAGGAAAACGCGTTTGAAGTTTATACTATGAAAAACTCTTACCTGAACTCAATCGGCAATTCCTGCACCGTACAAAATCCCTTCTGACTGCTCATCATCGTCGATATCTTCAAGTCTGGCTTGCTTTCGATTTTTTGAAATTTTCAAAGTGGACTGGCCCCTTAATCGAAAACTTTTCATTTTATGAGCAGTTTTATACGAAATTTTTCACTGACAATTCAAGTTCAATTCGAATTCAAGTTCAAATACCTACAACGTTTGAATAAAACAATATTTTTTTTCAATCCGTACGTACTTCTCTAGGTATTGTAATGTAGAATGACGAGAATTTTTGTTTTTTGTTCTAGGTAAAAAATTGTGGATGCTAAATATCACCCCGCGAAGCGCCTAAAAAAAAGATAAAAGAAAATATTTGCAGTCGGCCATTTTGTACATCGAAAAAAATATCTATTTTCCAACAACTTGATATTCATACTAAATATATGTGTAATTAATTTTATGAGTGACTCACTCTTCCATACGAAAAAAATGTTAAATTCGCACATGATTTTATACCCGTTACTGTGACCTAACCCCTTAAAAATGAAAAAAGTTTCTGAACTTTTCCTGATGCCTTGGCAAAAAAATGGTCCGTTCATTTTAACATCAACGAGTCGAAAACTTTGGGCCCTTGCTGTTCAGAAGCAAATTAAGGGGCATCACTAGTGCGACTGCCCGAAAAAGGTGATTTTCGGGATTTTATTGAAAGAAAAGTATTGCAACGAATGGTTTGAAATATCGAGGATATGTTTGTGTATAAAGTTTGCGTATACCGTAATATTTTTGCATGAAAATATTCAATTGTGGCTTTTAGAGTACCCCGATTAAAAAAATAAAAAAGTCCGTCAAACTAGAAGGTATTGCCTGTACAATAACCGAGGATTGTGAAGAAAAATAAAATTTAAAAAACTGGCCGAGTTTTGAAAAAAATTCCAAATTACGCTTAAAAAACTGATGGTTTTTTGGATGAAAAATTGACATTTTTTATCCAATCAAAAAACTGGAAAGTCATTGTATGAAGAAAGAAATACTAAATACGCTGAAACAAAATTCGAGTCGATCGGATGATTTGTATTCGAGTTAGAACTGCAGCAAATTTAAAAAATGTCATTTTGAGAAAAACGCGCTGAAAGATAAATATATTTATTTCATTGTTATAAATCGATCAAAATATAAATGCAAAAAAATATCGATTTTTTTTAAATGCCACACGAGTGGTGCCCCTTAAGTTCTAATGAGCTTTCAAGCCGATTTTGTGGCCGAAAAAGCTCATACGTCCTATTCGTAATGACCGATAAATTTCGCAGGATTAGTTCAACGTCATCACAAGACCATATCTCTTATTTGATCCTCTATGTCAGATGAAAAAAATTATGTAGATGGAAAAAAAAGTGAATAAAAGTCTGCGAAGTAACGTGGCTGTGAGATGCAAACGAGCATCAGAACTCTAATGATTATCGCTTAAGGTATACGATGATTGAGAAGATCGTTAGGGAACGTTGATGAAGTGAGCTTCCTCCAAGCCCAAAGAGTGGGTGATTCAAGGGAACGGCGAAATCGCGTAAAACGCTCAAGGATGTCCGATGAATTCTTACCGACGAACTTGGAATCCTTCCAACTGCGAGAGTTACTCTCGCATGGATTAATTATTACGTTGATCGCTCAAACACCCTTAAATCCCGCTTGCCCTGGAGTGATTCGACTTCGGGGCCACAAAAATCGATTCGTCAAAGAATTTAAAAAATGAGGGGTATTTCGATACGCGAATGAACGACGTATGACTATCCTCACTGGGAGGATTGGTTCGAGACAATCGTCTGAAGAGATTGATCATTTTATGATCAACTGCAAATTATTGATTGAAATTTGTGATTATTAAGGAACTACATCTACCTAGAGGCTCGAAAAAAATGGCCAAACTTCGATTTCTTTCTGGCAAACGGTTGGTGAATAAGGAACGCATTTTTTGAACACATGAGAACATATATTGAGAGCCTTCGAAAAAACGAAAAACATGGCCGCCGGCAGATAATGAAATTTTTTTATCGACGTTTGGCGGTGGACACTTTCCAGCTGAAACGGTCTATGTGAAATCTAAAAACAAGACGGGATATTCAAGTTAACAGTAAATACAAGTCGTTGACGATCGTCGATTTTCAAAATCATTTTTTTTAACAACGTGACGACGAATTGAAACTCAAACATACAGAATCTATGAAAACAGTCGTCATTTTTACGTAACTATTAAAAACTGAAGATCGATTTTTAAAAAGTGGAATCGTCAACGACCTTCAAATGTTTCTCATCGTATCTTCTGTAAATTTGGAAATAATCCATCAAGTGGTTCTCGAGATATCATGTCCACCGACTTTGAAAACAGTGTTTCGGTAAAAACGCGTTTAAAGTTTGAAGTCTGGCGCTGCTATCGCTCGCCCAGTCAACTGTTAGAAGCTGTAGCTCATTCAATTTCAGGAATATTTCAATGCAATTTTCAGAGAATATAGTTTTAAGGTGATACGATTGAATAAAAATATTTTTGCAAAATGCGATCTTTTGACCTACCAAAGTAGGCTACATCGTTAAAGGTCTTTATTGATAGAAAGTAGTTGTTTGCATCGCCAAGCTTTGCAAGACGTCTCGTGGCTTTCTGCCACGACCAACGATTTCAGAGGACTAACGACAGCGTACTGAAAGTCGAATGAAAGCTTGATCTGTCCTATTGATATGTTTCGCGCATTTAAACAACGCGTGTAAAAATCATCGTACAACAAGGCCAAATTCGGATGACACTCCGCGCGACCACTTCGGTGCAAAATCGAACGCGACGGTCGAACGGATAAACGAGGACCCTCCCCGATCCCGTAAACACTCACGTTGTAGTAACAATCCGGAGTGGAAAAAAGGACAAAGTCGGGGGACAGGCGGATAATTGAAGGGGAGTAAGGTGGAGGTGGACTGAGCTGTTGATACGATAGGAAAGCTCGTTAATTAACCGACTGTCGAAACACTGGAAGCTTTCCAAACGAGAGCTCTCACCGCAGATTAATAGACAGCTGGCCAGGGGTGCAATTAGTTTTAGGGATGAACGCAAATGTGGCGGAGTAGCTGCGTTGAATTTTTTCGCTGCGTGAGCCGAGACCATTTACCTCGACAACTCTGACGATGATATAGCAGCCATTAGTTATTCAAATTATGCATTCATTATTATCAGCGTTAGACAGTTTCAGTAGAAGTCATTCTATTTGTTCGCTCGGAGAGAGATTTAAAAAAATAAACATGAGACTGAAAAATTTTCTTTCTCTAATTTAAGCTCATTCTTCTTTTAGTGATAACAGGAGGACCAATAATAATAATCAAATTACTAACCCAAAGCTTCTGGTTTAATATTTTATGATGTATCACAATTCCTAAAAAAAAGTTCTAAGGTTGTAAGGGAATTGGAAAACTTTTGGAATAAAATGGTCATTCACGTGTAAAAGAAAACAAAAGAAAACGAACACTTTATCTGGTAACTCGGATTCAATTAATAGATGAGTGAAAGTTTATGATGTAAATGTTGTGATGGATGACAATTCTTTCAAAAAGTCCTACAGAATTGTAAAGAAAGTTGCAACCCTTTAGAATAAAATGCACATTTACATGTGAAAGAAAACGTACACTTGATCTGCTAACTGGGATTTGATTACTGGGTGAGTAAAAGTTCATAAAAGTTGGGAACATAGATTGACAATTGTTCAAACGAGGATCCCACTTCCGATTCCCTTGATATTGACTCGTCGTTTAGGTACAAAAAGGCCAGGCCCGACATGTATAGATAAAAACGATCCGGACAGTAATACTGATGACATATGTCAAGCTCAAAAAAATTGGATGTAGGGTTCTTGATCTCAGCAAATTAAATGCAAATTAATTTTACAATTACGAAATGAAGTTCCAGAATTTCCGCAATCTGGAATTTTATTGTTTCAATTATCTCCATGTGCAGTAACGTTCTGGTTACGTAAACCTGATTTGTGGTGTCTCCAACAAAGCAATTCGCTCGGACAAATGAAGCATCGTGTGCCTACGACCGTGGACGAAGGGTGAAGGGCTGGCGAACGTGAACTAGAGGATCTCATACCATTTCGCGGTGACCGGACAACGGCCGGGAAGAGGATGGGAAACTTTGGTTGACAAGCCTGAAGCATTTCCCCGCACATTCGCGCTCATTTCGAGAGGCTAGTGGCTTCACATACTGCGGGAATGGATGAAGAGAATTGAACGTCTGCTAGCAAGTGTAAACAAAGCGTTGAAAATCTCCCCTGAGCATCCTTTTCCTTTTGTCATCTTGTTTACCGCCACCCTCCAACGTTTGGCAGTATCATGTAAAAAGCGTGATGCGCGCGAGTATTCACGATAAACAAATACATTTGAGTTATCGTAACTGCATTTATGCTGAGCTGACCGTAAATGCGGCTTTGAAGTCAATTTTGATGCCTGCTTAAGGGAAGGTTCTGCCTTGTTGGGCCAAAAAATGGTCGATTTTTCATCAATTTTTTATGCGAAAAGTATTAAACATAGAATGTTGATATTTGGTATGTTGACTAAGCGGTCTTTATTAAACATCAAAATATTTTTTAAAGTTTGACAAAACATGGTAGTGGGAGTGGGAGGAGCCACGTATGTCGGTGCGCGGGCGATGACATTCTTCGCTTGCGGAAGTTCTAAGTCCCGGACAGGTGATCTGACGCAAAAAATCCAACACATTTTTACTTTGTGCAATATTGTGTATAATTTGACCTAGAATCAAGAAGAAAAAATGAAAAATAAAAAAATCGTGAGCAAAAAACTGCGAACATTTTTGGGAAAAAAAACAAACTTCCTTCCGATCGCTCACTATTTTGTATTTTTCGATTTTTCTTCTTGATTCTAGATTAACTTATTCACAATATTGTACAAAGTAAAAATATGTTTGATTTTGTTGCTTCAGATCACCTGTCTGGGACTTAGGACTTCCGCCAGCGAAGAATGTCATCGCCTGCGCACCGACATACTTGGCTCTTCCCACTCCAACCACCATGTTTTGTCAAACTTAAAAAAATATATTGATGTTCTATAAAGACCGCTTAGTCAACATACCAAATATCAATGTTCTATACTTAATATTTTTCGCATAAAAAATTGGTGAAAAATCGGACATTTTTGGGCCCAAAAAGGGCCTAACCTTAATCACTGGACTTTGATAGCAGTTCGGACAAACGATGGATTTTCAAAATACAATTTCTTCACTCGTTGATCTGAAAATCTTCGAGCAACGAAATGTCTACACATCACTATTTTCTCCGCGCTGTTGGTGAACCTGCAGGGCAATCTTTTCGGTCACTGGTTTTGTAAATTTATCTCTTCATATCTACCGAAGAGTTCAATATTTATTGGATCTCAGATACTGTGTCAGTTTTCAAAGTTATTGAATTGTGATTCCGTCGAAGCGTCGACTGTGGACAGAAATTGTTACAAAAGTTTGGGCGTCTTCACCAACGTGGGTGACACGTGCTGTTTCTTCTGATTGTAAGGCATGCGATGTAGTGTTACATGTATACAGGGTGGACCATTTAACGTGACCACCCCAAATATCTTCGTTGCCTTTAGAGTGACGAAAAAAATGTCAAGAGGTCATTTGATTGATTTCGAAAGTCTGCTACAGTGGTGAAAAATTCATTTTTGTGAAGGTCATGGTTTTTGCGTTCTCAAGGTCATCAATGGTTTTTCAACTGGGAACACGTGTTTTTTTTCATTAAGACGCTGTAGCTGATATTCACACGAATCCAATGACCTATGATATCACGACCTTGAAATGATTTTTCACACGTGCATTTTTGAAAGGGCGCCCTTTCAAAGGGCCAATCACATTTTCGGTTCTTCTTGATCTCTAGATGAACCAAAATGCAGGGAAATTCCGGAACCATTTATTTTCACATGGCAAAGGTTCAGGAAAAAAACATTCTGCCCTTTTCACGCCAACTTCGAGCAAACGGACAGGGCAAATTTCCTAAAATATTACATATCGTCTCATTATCGTACTCAAGCCCGGCCGGCTTGAAGCCCGACGAGTATACAAAGACGAACATACAGAGACTTCAATTTTATAATTATAGTAAGATACGTATGTGGGCCACGATGATTTGGACGACATTCGATTTGGGGGAGTGTCTCCATAGCCAACATTTCATGGCTGCGTGTGTTCAAAATTTCTTGTAGATAAATGTGAGTAGATTCAAAGTAGCCAGATATGTTGGTAGCTAACATTACAAAAATATAATAGGTTCAAAGTGTCCTTTGCTCTCTTCCACATACGTACACTACCGCTCAAAAGTTTGGATACACCAGTCGATATTTCTTGCCGCACTAAAAGTTATATAGCTCCGTCAAAAAAATAGATAATCAAATTTAACGTACGGCGTTTTAAGGGACACCAATTCAGCTTCGTTTTGCTTTTTTGAAATATTTTTTATGTTTCTTTTTCGACCCGGTATGCACTTTTGAACGTGTCCGTTTTTCGGCTTTTTTCGACCATCGAGAATTGGGCGCATAACTTATGGACATTTTTTCTCTCATTATTGTCTACGATAATCTTGAAAGGGGTAGCAGAAGGTCCATTTTCGTTTTTTTTTAAGTTTCGGACGATTTTTTTTCGCAAAGTTATTTTATTTTTTGTTAAAAAAGATAAATTTTCGCAAATGCAACGTAACTCAAGAACTGTAGGGTTTGAGAGGAAATGTCATAGACGTAAAAAGTTGCATAAGTTTATACTGGATCGCCTTGAATTTTTGAAGAATTTTCCTGTGGGATTTTTGTTTGGACTATTTTCGCTCGAAACTCTGATGAGTAGGATGGCTTAAGTTGTAAAGTATGGCATTCAGGACAAAATATCAGGAAGCGAAACTCTGCTAATTTCCGATTTTATATTTGCTTGCATTTTTTCAGATTTTTTTCTCGGTGATTTTGAAAAAAGTTTTGAATGAAATCTGAAAAAAATTCAACGTATTTAAAACGAAGCACTGAAACATTTTCCTCTCTTGATATTTTGTCTCTACCTCAATCATTTTCGAGATACGCCGTTCCATTCTTTGAACGATTCTACGGGATTCGGCCAAAAAATTCCGACGAAAGATTGAAAAAATGCAAGCAAATATAAAATCGAAAATTGAAAGAGTTTCGCTTCCTGATATTTTGTCCTAAATGCCATACTTTAGGACTTAAGCCATCCTACTCATCAGAGTTTCCAGCGGAAATAGTCCAAACAAAAATCTCACAGGAAAATTCTTTGAAAATTCCAGACGATGTAGTATAAACTTTTGCAACTTTTCACGTCTATGACATTTCCTCTTAAATCATATAGTTCTTGAGTTACGTTGCATTTGCCAAAATTTGTCTTTTTTAACAAAAAATGAAATAACTTTGCGAAAAAATTGTACGAAACTTTTTCAAAAACGGATATGGACCTTCTGCAACCCCTTTCAAGATTATCATGGATGAAAATGACAAAACAAATTTCCATAAGTTATGCGCCCAATTCTCGATGGTCGAAAAAAGCCGAAAGACACGTTCAAAAGTGCGTACCGGGTCGAAAAAAAATCATAAAAAAGATTTCAAAAAAGCAAAACAAAGCTGAATTGGTTCCCTTTAAAACGCCGTTCGTTAAATTTGCTTATCTATTTTTTTGACGGAGCTATCTAACTTTTAGTGCGGCAAGAAATATCGACTGGTGTATCCGAGCTTTTGAGCGGTAGTGTATATACTGATCATATCATAATTATGGCGATAGCATTCACACGTTCCAAATCCACCATAGTGACAGTCGTTTCGCTGGAGAATCTCTGGCACAATAGCGCGATCACCTGGTTCCTGGTGTATTCGCGCAACCGTTTATGTCCATCTCGTAGCCTTAACAGGGTGGAAGTTCAGCTTGCACTCCTATCGTTGCCCTTTCGAAAGCAGTCAGGCTCGTTCGTTTCGCCTCTGTATCCAACATTCTATGCGACTCGCTATCCACGCAGCATCGCTCTCTGCCACCATAATGGGTACCAATTTCACGGAGCTTGCAGTCCTATCTTTGTCTGCGAGCACAACGTTTTGCATGGCAGGGGCGCGAAAAGCTCCATAGAAATTAATGATTGGGCCTATCGTGACGAATCCATGCAGCGTTATCACTAGGGTGGTCAAGCGGATGATCCCTCTTGGACAAGAGATCCCTCTGGGTCTTTTTGGAAGACAACTCTTCCTCTTGGTTGCTCGAATCTTTCAGCTGTTCTTTCGGCGCCTGATCTTTTAATGGGGACAGCTTGAAGTAGCTGAGTTTAATGTTGAACAGGTTCCGCTAGTTAGCATCATCATCGAATGCAGGTCGATACCTTTTAGCCGACGATGCACAATCCTTCGAGCTTTCGGAGGCTTTTCACTGCTTGTCCAGCATCGCCGAGCTTGCAGGGTTACGAGGGTAGGCGAGGACAATGACTCGGCTCGTCAGCATTTCCGCGCTGTAATCATTCGTCTCGCGGCGTTACGTCCGTTCGCTCGCAATCGTCGATGGGCTCTACTCAACTCTGTTATCAATGTTAACGATCACCTGGCCAAGACGGACTCCACCTTTGACAGCGGCTGCATAATGGGATGTTCCTGTATCTTTCCGATAGTCGAGACTGACCAAATTACGTTCGACAGGATCATGATGCTCCACTCGTTCACGGTAACCTGGAAGGACAATTCCAGGTCTTATCTTAAGGGGAGGTACCTGAGTAAACGGCGAGATAAACAGGTAAACGTCGGAAATTTTCATCTCAAAAACTAATGTTTCGATTGGATCCGGGTTTTTTTTATTGGAAAATATGTAGATTGAGGTATGTTTAGGAATTTTTTAAAATAAATTCGTTGACTGGAAGCGATTCAAACGCGATTATCTCGAAACATAGTATTCAAAGTCGGCGCCAGATGTATCACGAAAACGGCTTGTCCGATTTTGTCCAAACTTGGATACACTATTCTTCGATAGTTTTTCTCGTTCGTCACGTAGAGGTTTTTCATTTGATTGAACCATTGCTTTTTTATGCAATTTGTATGCAATCCAAAATCGTCGGAAATTGCGAACAAAAAACGAATGTTAATTTAAAACGGTCGCAATTCCGGCAAAAATGAAAGTTTCCAAAAAATCCTACGTGGCGAACGAGAAAAGCTATCGAAGAATATTGTATCAAAATTTGGACAAATCGGACACGCCGTTTTCACGATACATCTGACATCGACTTTGAAAAGTATGTTTCGAGATAATCGCGTTTGAATCGCTTCCAGTTAACGAATTTATTTTAAACATTCTTGAACATACCTCAATGTACATATTTTGCAATAAAAAAAAACCCGGATCCAATCTAGACATTAGTTTTTGAGATAAAAATTCCCGAAGTTTACCTGTTTTTCTCGCTGTTTACTCAGGTACCTCCCCTTAAGGGAGGAGACACCTTTAGCCCCGAAAAAAATTTGCCGATTTTCATGATTATTATTTACAGGAAAGAGGTCTTTATTATTTTTGAGACTTAGTGAATGTTTTATTACTACTTTTGGCTGTTACGCGGAATTTTTTTAATTTGATTAATCTTTAAAAATATCGGCGGTATGGCACGATCTTCTAAACGGCATTTTCAAAACGTGACGTATAGCTAAAGAACTAATCGACCGATTATGAAAAAATTTGGTATAAATCTTTCTAACCTTATTGTCTAAAGCATGATCCTACATGTTCTTGAAAATTAAATAAAATATATTTCTTGGTTGCAAAATGCAGCGATTTTTTTTAAACTCAATCTTTTTGCTTCAAAGCGTACCATTTCATCGATTTTTAACTTTTCTCACTTTTTCTTGGTTCATATTCTGCGTATGAGGGTTAATGAACAAAAATCTTCGTTGGTTTGTTTTTTCAGATTAATCCCGCCGACGCTGCGTGTCACGCCGTCTGAAAACATTCGCCGCAACCCGTTTAGAAGACCGTGTCATACATCCGCCATTTTTAAAGATTGATAAAAATTTTAGCAAAATACCATGTAAGAGCTAAAAGTCGTAATAAAATACACCCTAAGTCTCCAAAAATGGTGAAAAAATCTTTGCTTTAAAAAAAATCACGAAAATAATTATTTTCCTCGCTCAAAGGTATTTTCCCCTTAAGAAAGCTACCCCCATGGTGGGCAAGCAATATTTATCTCTTTCCCACTTCCGTGGTGTCGCGTCTCTGTGAAAAATTTCACCAACTTTCCAATTTGCTTGTGTACAGATTGCGGTAGTGAAAAAAGCTCAATTATCGATCGCGAGGTGGGACATTCGGGAATTATGGAACTCCTTGGCATGTGGAATTTTTCGAAATTCCTGATCATCCTTCCCCTGAATCTGCAAATGTGTACGTTTCTATTTTTTTCGCGTTTCCTCGGTACTTGTTACTTTACTGTTCCCAATTCAGTAGAGCCTCCCCCAGGGCATTGCCAATTTTATTTTTGCACGTGAGACTGTCGCTTTTCCACGAGGGTACAGGGAAACTGCGGAAAACATGTGTGGATACAGACGGCTTTATTTTACTTAGTTTCCATTGTACCGCCATTGGAAACTTGGTGAAACTGTTGCTCCGACTCTGCCCGCATCCAAGCGGTCGCCCATCCCAGTATTGGCGCAGGTCAACGCTGCCTGACTCGGATGATCGCCGGAGCCATATACCGATCCTATAGACCGATACCTCGAGAATATTAAGGAAAAAAATGTCCCTGACGATACATTATTAAGAGAAGGAAAATGAGGACAACGTTGCTTCGGCGTTTCGCGAATATGAAAAATTTTTAGCTTATTCCGGCTTGGTTCTTTCACGGTCGAAAAAAATGAGTTGTTGATGAGGTTACGTCGCGGAGCTTGGATTAACAAATTGAGGAAAAAGAAATGCCAGTCTGGAAGCACGTAGCCTTGGTAACGGGTCCATAAGACCGGCTGAAAAGATGAGTGGAAAACAAAAAAATCCGAGAATCCTCAGAAACTGAGGAATGAAATATTTCTCGAGGAAATTAAAATGCCAGACTGTATGAACCGCGAACGGGAGGATAGCAGGTACGGTTTTCTTTGCTTTTTTTACTATGTACAATTTCTCTCTCTCTCTCTCTCTCTCTCTCTCTCTCTCTCTCTCTCTCTCTCTCTCTCTCTCTCTTCCTTCGCGGTCTTTTGCTTTCACATCCTGTAAATGTATGTCACACATTGTGAAGTTATAACATTCTGCTGTGTTGATTTATAAAATGGATAACCCGTGCTCTGATAAGAGCAAGTTCCTCACTAAACCCACCCAAACTGCGCACTTTCGTAAAAAAAAATCATAGATTTTTTAAGCAAATTTCTTCATCGTCAAAGCTGCACGGATCGATTGAAAAAAACTGATTGGGGAAAAAACGTGGTTGAATTCGAAGCTGCGTACGGTGCTGTTGAACGTTGGGGTCAAAATGACCCCATGGGCAGGCAAACAGTTTAAGTTTAAGTTTGATTTTTAAGGGGCTATACCAGTGTGAACGCTCAAAATTTGGGTGATTTTCGCGATTTTTTGGAAGAAAAGTACTCAATTAAATTATTCGGAAAATGAAGAATATATTTGGCCGTATTTGACCTATATTACATAATTTTTTCATAGATAAATATTGAGATCCAAGCGACTTATGCGCTGCCTTCTGAAGCGCCAAAAAAATTTCCTCCACCGCTGACATGATTCCGGCCGATTGAGTAGCTGAAACCGAAAAAGGAAAAAATGTCGTTAAACTGGAAGGTATTTCGTGTACAATGACGTAGGATTTTCGAAAAATATCAAAATCTAACAAAATAGCTTAATTATGAAAAAAGTCTGTTTTCTTGCCTATAAAATAGTCATTTTTTTCAACGCCAAATCGTCAATTTTCATCCAATCAACAATATCCTACGTCATTGTAGATTAAATATATTCTAGAGTACTCAGTTACAATTTCAAGTGAATCGAATAATTGCTCTTTGAGTTACAATGTCAGCAAATTTGAAAAACCTCATTTCGAGAAAAACGCGTTCAAAGATTTAACTATCGATTTTTGCAAGATAAAATGATATTGATGTGAATTATATAAATGATAATGATATACTTGAAAGTATAGACTGTCGAAAAGGGCAAAAAGAAATCAATTTTTCGAAAGTGTCATACTGGTTTAGCCCCTTAAACTGGATTGTTAAGATTGATTGAAATAAAAGTGCGGTATCCTTCGGCGGATTTCTTAAGGGGGAGCAAACGGTCTTAAAGGTTTCTTCTTAAGGGTCAAGCAAACGGTCGTTTTTTCTCGATTTTTCAAAAAGAAAATTAGGAGTTCATGTCGTAACAAGTAAGGACATGTCATTATGTTCTTTGGATATTACAATGGAAATATAGACATTGCCAACTTTCAGGAATTCGATAATCTCAATGATCACGTACACAGAATATTATTAATAATGCAACGAGTTACGAAAACAAGCAATAAACATGTCGTCGTTTGTGATTAAATATTCTTCCGTTTATTCAAACGTGTTTTGAAATGAACGGAGATGAAAACGGAATACAGAATGTCCCGAGATTCACGTAGGCACTTTAGTAGGGCATAAAAAATATGATAATGGGTGACGAAAAATTGGTCCTATAATTAATCGTTTCTTTTTTTTATTTCGCTGTCACCTGTGATCAATGACATTTAGAGAAGCAATTCGGCGTTTAGCCGACGTAAGAATTACGACTTGGAAGCCTCGAAAATTCTCCTTTCTCAATTTATGAGGTCCGCATTCCCGATGGACAGTAGTGTAATGGTACCAGTTCTAAACCAAGATTCCTACTACCGACACTTACCGACCGAGAACGACCCAAAAATGGTTAATTTCTGAGTTATCGGCGGATGGTCGGGTAGGGGTTTGATTTAGAACTGGTACCATGATCGACTGTCGATGTTTGTACTTACCGACCGATGGTAGGGCTGCACTGCTTACCGACCGATGGTGAGGCTCACAGGTTTACCGATCGATGGTAGGGGTCACCTGCTTACCGACCGATGGTGGTAAGTCCCCCTTCGCCTCGAATGGAATGCGGCGGAATGGGGGGGTGGGGGGGTAAACACAGGGCCACACGTCCGATTCCCAGCGAGGCCGCGCAACGACTGACAAAGAGTCGAAGTGCTTTGTAGTAAAAGGGAGTTCCCCTCCCCTCCCGCGGGGAAGAGGGGGCGGTGGGAGGAGAGTGGAGGGTCCGATTTCTCAGAAATTGTTTTAAACATTTGTGAGTGGTGAGTCATCGGGCGCTTGCCGTGGCTTGACAAAGGACCCCCCCCCCCCCCCCCTCCTGCTGAGATGCGATAGTTTTGTTTATCGACGTGTTGAAACCGGCGAATTAAGGTGTTGAATGATTATTTTCCGAGAATGTATCGTCGGCCGGTGACATTTGATAGCGCCAAAATGGCGACGGGATTTCGTCAGATTATTTTTTCAAACGTTTTGTGGGGCGTGGTGAGTCATCGGACGCGTGACATTTTTCCGCGCTCGGACCCTCGTGCCCTCAATGCAGAGGGGGGGGGGGGGGGGGGAGGAGTACATAATCTTGCGATTCAAGATCGGACGCACACATGAGAAAGAACTACGTACACACGAGTGAAACAATGGAGTTCATCGATAAAATTCGTAAAATTGCCGATATTCTGCCGACAAAGAAGCTCAGAGAGTTGTCACCCGGGTCGGATTATATCATCACCAACATACGGGTGGTCAACACTAAATTTGGCAAAAAGCACATCGTTGACATTCGCAACGAATTCAGCGTGTTTCTACCCGGAACGATCGTCAAGGCGCTTGAGGCTGATTCGACAACATTCGAGAGCATGTTGGTAGCAGCGCATAGAGGAGATCTATGCATGGTCTATCGCGGCGGAAAATGTCACAGCCTGAAATTCGCGAATTCAGCAACATTCCAGCTGATGTTGGCAGCAGCGTACAAAAGGAATGTCTGCATAGCCTACATCGGTGGAAAGTTTATCGCATACGTTAAGGGTCATGAAAATCGAGAGCAGCTAGCTCATATGCTAAATATGAAAAATTATCTAGTTATTGAAACGTTGGACGCGGACTCTGAAGATATGGATGCATAATGCATAATGAAGGATACTAGTATTTCAAGAACAATTCATCTTGTGTTCAAGATTGGAAAGCACGAGAAAGAGCGCCCAACGTCTCGCTGTTTGGAACTCGATCTTGTGTATACAAACTCGACGTTCGAGCGCGTGCCGGCACACACACACACACACACACACACACACACACACACACACACACACACACGCACATACGCGCGTGTGAGGTTGTATAGAGATGTCCTTCTTAAATACATTTGTGAGCCCTTCAGCATCGGTACTTTATTTCGATTCATCGAGCAGTCTGGACCATGGACGATTGCGATAAAATTATTGACAAGTTGAGCGTTGCGAGGAACAATTTTTCCCACGTGGATAAGTGGCAAAAGTTCTGTGAGGTGCACGTCAAACTTTTGGGGCAAACGTTGAAAAAACCGGGGCTCAACGTCGGTCAAAAACTGAAAATTCAATCGACAATAGCGAAATTGTCGTCGCTGAGGGAAAAAATCGTGCGTGGAGCAAGTGTAAGCAGCGCAGGTGTAAGCGGTGCTGGTGTGAGTGATGCCCGCGAAAAACTAAAGTGGGTCGATCTCGAGTCGGCATTCAAAAGTCGAATAAAGACGGGCTCGATTGTGAATTTCGAGCACAAAGATGTGCAAAGTTTCCTCGAAGATGCGATGCGCGTGGTCGTTTCCAAACTGGACAAAATCGTGCGCGAGGAGGGTAACGTGAAGGTGAATGTGACCTTGGCGTGCAAATTTCACCTCATGAAGGTGAATGAAATTATTGAGGAGGAAAAGACGTTTCAAACGACAAACGCGGTCATTCTACCATCGAGCGATATTGCCGAGTGGTTCATCGAGTGCGTCCAAGCAAAACTCTCCGCCAAAATCGAGGACTTTCAGGAAAAAGAGTCGGGTTGGACGTTACACGAAATCTCCCATCTACTTGTGAACATTAACAAGTACGAACCACTGCGAGGGAGCTTATCCACTTACACGCGTCTCCCGAGGGATATACAGATGAAACGGGCCGTCGTCAATATTCAAAACAATGACCCCTATTGTTTTCTCTGGTCCGTCACAGCAGCACTCTCTCCACCACCGAGGATGCATCCCGAACGTACGAGTTCCTATCCTCATTATAGCGAGATGCTCCACTACGAAGGCCTGGATTTCCCGATGAGTTTGTCAAAAATTGCAAAATTTGAGCAATCGAATGGCTTATCGATCCATGTGTATGGGATTGATGGTACGACAAAAGACGGCACGAGTAAAATTGTTCCGATATATCTGAGTACGCAAATGTCGGATAAACCAACCATTCATCTACTCATGATCAACGCCGAAATGGAGGAGGAGGAGGAGGAGAGCGAGGACGAGGAGGAGGACGCAAGTGTTCCCAAGGTGTATCATCATTACGCGTGGATTAAAAACATGTCGCGACTATTGAATGCGCAGGTGTCGAGGGATGGACATCGCGTATGGATTTGCGACCGGTGTTTGTGTTACTTCAGCAGAGAAGAAATATTGCAACGACATAAAGAGGACTGCAGTAATAATTGTCGTGTTACTTTTCCCGAAGGTACAAATACAAAATTGAAATTTAAAAATTATCAGCACAAGGAGATAGTTCCGTTTGTAATTTACGCAGATTTGGAATGTTTGCTCGAACCGGTCACAGCACCACAGGCTAACACTGTAAATTATCAGAAGCATACCCCTCATAGCATTGCCTACTATAAACATTGCAGTTTCAATGACGCTCTCTCGGAGTACAAGGCGTTTCGTGGAAAGAACTGTATCGAATGGTTCATGCGTGAATTAGAAGGACTGGCCGGCTCATTGCACGACATTTTCCAGACCATAGTACCAGTGAGACCTTTGAGTAGCGATGAAAGTCAAAGTTTCAAGTTGGCTGAAAATTGTCACATTTGTGAAAAACCATTTGCGCGGACAAACGTGAGAGTCCGAGATCATTGTCACTTTACGGGAAAATTCCGCGGCGCCGCTCATCAAGACTGTACTTCGAATTACAAAATTGCCCACGTAGTGCCAATAGTTTTTCACAACTTGTCCGGATATGACGCACACTTTTTGATTGTAGCATTGGCTCGAACCTTCGAAGGATCCATGAGTCTTTTGCCGATTAACAAGGAGAAATATATTTCTTTTTCGAAGCGCGTCAAAGGTACACGCGTGCAGTATCGATTCATCGACTCTTTGAGGTTCATGCCGAGTAGCATCGAAAAGTTAGCATCTTACCTGAAAGATGATCAAAAAATAGTAACACGCAAGCATTGCGCTAACGCCACGCAATTTGAATTGTTGACGCGAAAAGGCGTTTTTCCCTATGACTATGTGGACTCTTGGATGCGACTCGATGAGACGCAATTGCCTGCGAAAAATAATTTTTTCTCCCGATTGAGTAATGAAGATATTTCGGCGGACGATTACGCGCACGCGTGCAAAGTTTGGACTATCTTTAATCTCAAAACGTTGGGTGAATATTCCGACTTGTATTTGAAAACCGACGTACTCCTTCTGACAGATATTTTTGAGAATTTTCGACGAAATTGCATCAACACGTACGGTCTCGATCCATTGCACTATTTTACCGCACCCGGTCTATCGTTTGACGCGATGTTAAAATGTACCAGCGTAGAACTCGAACTCTTGCTCGACGTTGACATGTTAATGTTCATCGAGAAAGGTATTCGCGGTGGTGTAGCGCAGTGCTGTAATAGGTACGGGAAAGCGAATAATCGCTACATGCGTGATAACTTCAATCCAAACGAGCCCGAGTCATACTTGATGTATTACGATGTCAATAACCTGTATGGTGCAGCCATGTGTGAGTCATTACCATTCGGCTCGTTCGCATGGGTAGAAAATTTCGGGGAACGTATCGAGAGTATTCCCGACGACGCCGAAACGGGCTACATTTTCGAAGTCGATTTGGAGTATCCTCGAGAGTTACACGACACGCACAAAGATCTGCCTTTGTGCCCCGAACACTACGTCCCTCCTGGCAGCACTCAACGAAAACTAACGACCACACTGCTTCGAAAAGAAAAATACGTCATTCATTATAGAAATTTGAAGCAATGCTTGAAATTGGGATTGCGTCTCCTAAACATTCACAGAGTCCTCAAATTCAAACAGCGCGCATGGCTGAAAAAATACATCGATATAAATACGGAATTGAGAAAGCAATCGAACAATGATTTTGAGAAAAATTTTTACAAACTCATGAACAACGCGGTCTTTGGTAAAACAATGGAAAATGTCAGGAAACATCGGGAAGTGCGACTCGTGACAAAGTGGAAGGGGCGGTGGGGGGCCGAAGCGCAGATTGCCAAGCCAACGTTCCATAGCTGCACCATATTTGACAATGACATCGTCATAATCGAGCTCAATCAAGCATGTGTCCTATTCAACAAGCCTATATACACCGGATTTTCCATACTCGATATCTCCAAGCTCTGGATTTATAATTTTCATTACAATTTCATGCGCGAAAGATTCGACGATCGAGCAAAATTATTGTATACAGACACTGACAGTCTCATCTATCACATCAGCGTACCCGACATGTATGAAGAGATGAAGCGTGATATTGACAAATTTGACACGTCTGATTATTCACCCAACAATCCGTACAATATGCCTTTGCGCAATAAGAAAGTACTAGGTCTCATGAAAGATGAGAATAACGGTCGTATTATGATGGAGTTTGTAGGTTTGAGAGCGAAATTGTACTCGTTCAAAATTCTCGACAGTGATGAGGCAAAAAAGAGAGCTAAGGGTGTACGGCGGTCAACCCTGAAATCCATCATATTCGACGACTTTAAAAATTGCTTGTTTGCGCACGAAAATCTTGTCAAGGCGCAACAATTGATCACGAGTAAAAAACACATTGTACATACGGCGACGCAACAGAAAATTGCTCTCAGCTGGAGAGATGACAAAAGAGTGCTAATCCCAGATTCCACGGACACTCTTCCATGGGGTTATGCTTCCGATGATATGGAACATTAAAAATAAAATGTTGACGATAATTGTGTGTGAAGAGAGAGAGAGAGAGAGAGAGAGAGAGAGAGAGAGAGAGAGAGAGAGAGGGAGGGAGAGAGAGAGAGAGAGAGAGAGAGGTACGGTAAAATATATATTCACGCTTAAACCAAAACATTTACGAACATTTATTTCCCCCCTCCTGATCGGAACTATCGACGAACAAAACCATGCGATATTCGAGTACACTGAGAATGTAAACAAATCACGAATACTATAAACTTTGGAGAAAGATGAAATTGTGGGCCAGGAGAACCACCACAGCGACTATCAAGTCAAGGGGGGCGTCTTGCGTCGACGGGCGTCTGAGAGCATATATGCATCGGGTTGCATGAGTTGGTCGTAAACGTAAGGGCTTTTTCTTCATATCGAATAAGACAAAGGGACAACGGCTCAAGGCGAGGATTTTTCCTTCGAGGGGGGGGGGGGGGGGGGGGAGTGATGCATTTTTTCGAAGATAACTTTTTTTATTAAAACGTTTTTTTTCTTCACAAATCTCCTTTGTCGATCCAACTGTTGTGCGTATCGTCGAAACCGAGCCACTTGACGAGCATTCGATTTCCACGCTTCTTCACCACCTTCTCAACGAGGTAAATGTCGGGATACTTGACTTTCTGGAGCTCCTCTTCGTAGAAGCAGCCGGCGATGGGTTCGTTCCGATGGTCCTTGAGATTGTACGTCGTTGGATTCGTTCTTTTCACTCTGCGTATCGTGAATATTTCCGTTGTCCAATTGGGCGTATAACCCTTCTCAAATACATTCTTAAATTTGCTAATTCGCACATTATCGCCAATTTTGAATTTTTGTGATTTTTTTGCCGTTAATCGACGCTGGCGAAAAATACGATGGAGAATCTCTCTTTCGTTGGTGCGATTGATATTTTTCGGTTTTTCCCGGATGGTTCGATGCACGGTGTTGTTGTATTCGGTAACGAGAGAATCCAGAATATCCATCCATTTGTACATACCGCGAAGACTGAATTGCATCCACATTTTATTTTTTAACGTTCTATTGAACCGCTCGCAGATTGATGCTTTCAAATTGCTATACGTTGAATACATGTTTACATTGTGTCGTTTCATGAGAGCTTCAAACTGTGAATTATAAAATTCTTTTCCACGATCGACGTGCAAGTTCTTGGGTATGCGACCCTGATTGAATATAGATTTCATGGCAATTGTCGTATCTTTACCGCTCTTGCTTCTCAACGGTATGGCCCAGGCGAATTTGGAGAATATATCGATGACGGTCAGGAGGAACTTATGTTGCGAGTTTTGCCTCGCGTACGATGACATATCTACGATATCGGCTTGCCACGTTTCATCCAGACCTCGAATGTCAACGTGTCGACGAGTATAATTTCTTCGTGCAGGCTTATGCAGCTCTCGCACGAGAGTCAGTTTTTTGTCATCATTCATGGCGCGCGCGCGCGGGGATCCACACACATCAACGTTCAACATGCGAATGGAAAAAAAGATCGTTTTTCCTAATAAATAATTCCAGCCTCGCGCAATTCTTCGATAATCGATAAGATCTCATTGGAATGCGATGAGTTGCCTGCCGCTTGAGATGCGTGGAGTAATCGAAGACGATCTACAAGCTCATTCGGATTGTCCCAGTAAACATAGTCAAATTGCATATTTTTTCTGGCCTTCTTGTACATCCCCCGACCTGTACGTGCTCGAATTATTTTCGAAATATAAATCTTGAATTTGTGACTGTTTTCACGTCGCACAGCTCCGTCCGGTTTGTAATATTTTTTATGCGCGTTCGTGCCAATGATGATATTCTCATAATTTTTCAAATCGTTCGGTTCGAGAAAAGCGACATTTGGCACTTTTTTAAATAGGAGCTCCGTCAAGCCCACAGTTGTCGCATAACTTTTCTCCCCCACACGAATGTGCGGAGAATTGAAAATTATCGGAGAATCGCCAATCATTAATTTGGTGCTGGCAAGCATTCGCACACCGTATGTGGTATCCAGACTTTTCTTTTTACCCATACGTAACAATACGAGATATTTTTTTATCAATTCATCGACTCGACTGGGTGAATCATCATCATCATCATCATCATCAGCATCGGCATCATCATCGTCATCAGAGGCATCATCTTTGTGCTCATACGCCGCTGTGAAAGTTGAATCTTCCGGTGACTCATTCTTAACTTCACTCTCATTTTCTTCCGTTTCATTCTTGATTTCCTCCTCCTCCTCCTCCTTCTTCAATGGTGACGTCTTGTGAGAAACGAGCTTTTCCAATGGTGTGACTATCGGCTTAAAGACATCCTGCATCACCTGATCAGCATTATCTCTACCCATCTTTATCATTCGATGTTTTCGTCTAATTGCATCACTGGCCTTGACGATTTGCTGCAACACATCTTTTTCTTGCAAAAGTTGTCGACGCTTCATGCTGTTGTCAGTTTCACAATACAAGCAATACTGTATGCATTGCAACAAAGAGCACGTTATTTATTGACTCGGAGAAAAGAATCAAACCCTCGTCTATACCTACCCTCATTGATACTACTATCCTTGTCAATTGTAAGGAATCCGTACTTGCTGGAATTCCAACATTCGCAACATATATTTTTGAATTGTGTGTATGACATATCGGTATTGACATGGTCATCGTACACATGCTTGAGGTTCGAGTCGTCCTGCTTGAAGAGAACTATGAAATTCGTATTATCGCGCACGAGATGCTTAGGAATACGAGCGTATGTTTGAGAGAGATAGAAACAGTCCACATTCTCATGCCTTCCCATGGAGAAAAAGGCTCTCACGTTGTCCTGTTTCTCGCACGCTATATCGTCAAAGATGAATATGGAGTTTGGTCGTGCGTCGCTCGGTGGCACCACTTGTTCATGCTCGTTAAATGGATGATATTCGAGACCCTTCACGGGCTGGAGAAATTGTTCGAGTAACTGATATTTCGGCTGTTTCAGCGACTTTGAATAGAGATAAACGTTTTCGAATCTCAGACCATTCGGGTGTATCACGAGGGTGAGCAACGCGTTGGTTTTTCCGCAGTTTGACGGACCGCAGAATACCGCGCGAATCGTATTTGGTAGCAAATCACCATGACGCCTTTGTCCACCCTCTCCCCGAATTTGCGTAAATTCATCAAAGTTTATCACCGGCAGCTTTCCATACGTCTTGGACTTCATCTTCGTCGCGACTGACATAATTATCGTATAAAACGAGCTTTTATATCTATTGCCGCTTCAGTCGAGCGACAACCTTCATCATGATCAAACGTCGAGGAAAGAAGTCCGGTAAAGGTCTCCTCAATCGTATCATCAACAAACTTCCCGTTGAATTGCACTTGCCTGGATATCAGTATTGCGGACCCGGCACAAAGCTGGCTAAACGTATTGCACGCGGCGATCCTGGAATAAATCCGTTGGATGCAGCTTGCAAGGAGCACGATATCGCGTATTCGAAAAATCGTGAAAACCTCGAAGCTAGACATTCTGCGGATAAAATATTGCAGGAGAGGGCTTGGCAACGAGTTCGCGCCAGCGACGCTAGTATCGGGGAGAAAACAAACGCGCTTGCCGTAGCAGGAATCATGAAGGCGAAGAGAAAATTCGGCATGGGGATTAAGAAGAAGAGGGGGGCCAAAATTGTTGGCTTGAAGAAAATCATCGATGCAGCGAGAGAAGCCATGGTGAAGAGTGAAGATTCAAGCGCCGTCGCTGCGTCGGCCTTAAAGGGTGCCCGAGCAGCTGTCAAGAGGGTCGCAAGTGGCGCGCGCAAAGTGCGTACGCCTCGAGTGTTGCCTGTGCCTCGTAAGATCGGTGGCTTCCTACCGTTTCTCGTACCCATCTTTGCCGGTCTCAGCGCTGCAGGGGCGCTAGCAGGTGGTGCGGCCAACATAGTCAAAGCGGTCAAGGCCGCTCAAGCAGCGAAACGTGAGCTCGAAGAGAGCAAGCGTCACAATCGAACGATTGAAGCAATAGCATTGGGCAAAGGCTTACATCTCAAGCCGTACAAACAGGGAATGGGTCTTTTTATCGCGCCAAAAAACGTAAAGTAGAGCTACCTCACCGACCACTCACCGATGCAGATTTGCTAAAATACGCCAAAATAATGAAAATCCCCTATTTTCGTGGATGTTACATGCGAAATCAATTGCCCAAGGGTGGACCATGGCTACGCGAATGTGCCATTGTAAATCTCGATGAGGATATGGGGTCTGGCACACATTGGGTGGCGTACAAAAAAACCAACAATAAAGTCCATTATTTCGATAGTTTCGGCGATCTCCAACCACCTGCCGAACTTTTGAAATACTTCGGTGTGAGTAGCGTGAATTATAATTACAAGAGGTACCAGACATACGACACATTCGAGTGTGGTCATTTGTGTCTGAAGTTTCTCTGTCGACAATTACCGCGACGAGAGAGATTTTCTCTGTATAAAAGTGGGTGATGAGGGAAAAATCGAGTCAGTTTGTCAAACGACATTATGGATAACAGTCTTACGTTGACCTTATCGGGATCATCGTCTGTGCTCGAGGCTCAATACTTTCCCCCCATTGAACTCGCCCCCCACAAGAATTATACCCTCGGACTCATCGAACTCCTAACCTACAATTCTATTCCAAATGTAGACATTGGACACAACAAATTTTACGTTGGCAAGAACGTTTTTACCATACCTACTGGAAGTTACGAATTAGCCGATATTGCGACATACTTGGAAAAAGAGCTGGCAAAACAAAATATCACCATTCGCATTAGGCTCAACCACAATACGCTGCGCAGTGAAATCGAGTGCAATTATGAAATATATTTCACGCCCGAGGATTCTATCGGACGTATGCTAGGATTTGCACCCCGTAGACTACGAGCTGGTGAAAAGCATCAATCGGATAATCTAGTGACCATTCTCAAAGTGAACGCATTGCGCGTCGAATGTAACCTCACAGCTGGCGCGTATATTAACGAGCGAAGAGTACACACAATCCACGAGTTTTTCCCATCCGTACCACCAGGCTATAAAATCATCGAGATACCGTCGCACGTCATTTATCTACCAATCGCGAGCAAGACGATAGACAACATTCAACTGCGAATAGTGGATCAGGACGGTGATTTGGTGAACTTTCGCGGTGAGACAATAACCATACGATTACACATCAAATCGCAATGGGTATAGTCTTTCACAGAGTCGCGAGCACTTATAAAAACAATACTTCGTCGATGAGAGAGTCCAGTAGTCGATGGACACGCACACCGCTAACACCGCAGAACGTGCTGTTTTTGCGGAGTTTGGGTCTACGAATACGTGGAAAAATCGCATGAAAAACTACATAATCTGCATTGCGTGCGTATGCTGTTTGAGATGGAGGCGGAAATAATTGATATCAAAACCCCCGTCATCTTCGATGATTCTATCGCGCACTATGAGATTCATGCTCATCAGCCGTATGCATCAACAACCTTCAATAACAGTGATGAAATACGTATTTCCATTCAGCATCAAGACATATGCATACTTCCCAGTCAAAGTTCGCTACGCGTCTGCGGGCGAGTCACCAAAGCCGATGGCACAATCGCCGCCAATACACATTTCGCAAACAATGGCATTTGCTATTTGTTCGACGAGGTGAGATACGAGCTCAATGCCATGGAAATAGATCGATGTAAAAATGTGGGCATAACGAGCTCGATGAAGGGATACGCATCCATGAGTCAATCCAAGAACTATAAGCTTGAGAATGCTGGCTGGTACGATGTTCGCAGCGGGCACGCTGTCGCAGATGCCGATGGGAATTTTGACGTATGCATACCGCTAAGTATGATCCTCGGTTTCGCCGAAGATTATCAAAAAATCATTGTGAACGCGAAGCATGAATTAATTTTATTGAGATCGAAGACTAATGATAATGCGATATGGCAAGCCACAGCTGAGGATGACATCAAATTCACGTTAAAAAAAGTAGAATGGCTCGTACCATACGTGACACTCTCCGATAAGCGTAAAATCCAACTTCTCAAGTTTATCGGTAAAGATACACCGATACCCATGACTTTCCGCTCATGGGAATTGTACGAGTACCCAATGCTCCCCGCAACCTCAAAACACATGTGGGCCGTGAAGACATCTACGCAACTTGAGAAGCCACGATATGTCATTCTAGCCTTCCAGACCGATCGTAAAAATAAGAAAAGCGCAAATGCGTGTAATTTCGATCATTGTGACATCACAGATGTCAAACTCTACCTCAATTCGCAAAGTTATCCCTATGGGAATTTGAATCTGGACATTGCACAGAACCAATATGCGCTTCTCTATCAAATGTATGCAAACTTTCAATATTCGTACTACAATAGAGAGCCCGAACCATGCTTGAAAAAATTGGATTTTATAAAGTATGCTCCGCTCATTGTCATTGATTGCTCGAAGCAGAACGATTCTCTCAAGTCCGGCCCCGTTGACGTACGCATCGAATTCGAATCAAAGACCAATATTCCCGCCAATACCTCCGCCTACTGTCTCATTCTCCATGATCGTATTGTCGAGTACAATCCGATAGGTGGCGGGGTAAGAAAGTTGATATAAAGTTGCGATCACACGCGCCCCCCTTCAGTCATCATGGAGTTTATCGTTGATGTGCAAGGCTTCAAGCGACCGATCAACAAATTCGTCCCGAAGGAAATATCAATCGTCGAGGTGGCGAACGTTGACTGCAAGCCCTTGACGTTTCTCTTCGAACCACCGTACGCCTGGAATTCTCTGCCGGGAAAGTACAAGAGTACGAATATGTGGTTGGAGCGCAATTACCATGGTTTGCGATGGGACGATGGCGACTTTCCACACGACACCATCCCCATGTTCATTCGATCAATCTTACAACACGCTCAAATCGTCTACATCAAGGGATTGGAGAAATCGCTGTGGTTGAAGAAATTCACCGACCTAGCAACGGAGATCATCGAACTGGAGACTCTGGATTGCCCATCGTTGAAGAAGCTTGCGACAAATGAGCTGAGAAACAACGGATGTCCCTACCATGCGACGCTCCACCCGAAATTCAAATGTGCCTATGAAAATGTGAAATGTCTGGAGAGATGGTTGAAAGAGGATGCGAGGAAATAAAGTTTTTTGTGATTACATAATTTTACTTTTTATTTACAAAAAATTTTTACAAAATGTTGTCCCATTCACACACACACACACACACGCACACACACACACACACACACACACACACACACACACACACACACACACACATACACACACATACACATAAAAAATGTTCTTAATACTGTGATGGCGAGGTTCGTGGATTCCTTCGCACCAGATTTTATCAAAGCGCTGATGTCAACCGGGAGCGCCTTGGTGATCCGAAAAACACAATATTTTTGCCATGGTTTCGCTGTCGCTAGGTTAGCAGAACTCCAGGTCTGAGCACCTCCGCCAACATCGAGTCTTTGTGATGTGTTTTTTTCCGAGAGCCCATAGCGACTCGAGGTTTCTTCACCTGGGAACAAAAAAAACATTTTTTTCACTTGCAATTCACTTGAGCAGTCAATCGACATTAGTCGCCTTCCTCCTCACCGCGCACTGCATTCGCCAGGTTCGTTTGCCAGGTTTTTGAATTCCATGCTGTTGAACTTTCCACCGATGTAGACCATGCATAGATCTCCGTTGTACGCTGACGCCAACATCGTCTGGAACGTCGCAGGATTCGTTTCAAGTACCTTGCTGATCCTCCCCGGTAGGAATACGGTAAACTCGTTGCGAATGTCAATCACGAACTTTTTGCCATATCTCGTGTTCACTTCCCGTATGTTGGTGATGGGATACTCCGACTCGGGGGTCAACTCGTTCAATTTCTTCGCCGGAAGAAAATCTGCGTATTTACCAATCTTATTGATCGCGTCCATTTTTCACTTGCCGTCTAATCGTTCGAAGCTGTCTTCACGAGATTATATACTTGCCCCCTCCACCATTCCCCCTCCACTCTGAATCCTCGACCAATGACGTTTGTCGGTGAGGCGATTTTTCGCGCCGTGGCTCCAAATTTATTTTTTCAAATATCATCCTCAGCGAATGAATCTGCGCCCACGAGTCTATTTCTCCTTTCAATTGTTGAATGTCTTGCAACAATCGTTCGATGCGCACTTTTAATTCGCGTCTCTTGCACGCATTGTTTTCGTTGCGGCGCATGATTCCGCCGCCTTCCGTGGCAACTTCTCAACAAGAGCCTATTTTTTCCGTGAATCACCTACGGCTCCGTATCGCCCGGGACGAACATTATCATTATATGCTTCACTCCCTTTGATCTTTGGAACTTTTGAATCGGACGGGGGAGGGCCTTTTCGAAATTGATCTTCAGCAAACTTCTTCAAATTTTGAGAAACAGGATTTTTTGAATCTCTGAAATGACTCATGTTGACGAGGAAACGCTATACTGACGAATATTTTTCTCGACACCCCCACTTATAGTCCCCTTCATCATGGCGGCCGATTTTCAACGCGTTTATCGATATCGCATTTTATTTGGGGGGGGGGGGGGGGCTTTGTTAAGCGCAGCATCCACAATGTGTGTGTGTGTGTGTGTGTGCCGGCACGCGCTCGAACGTCGAGTTTGTATACACAAGATCGAGTTCCAAACAGCGAGACGTTGGGCGCTCTTTCTCGTGCTTTCCAATCTTGAACACAAGATGAATTGTTCTTGAAATACTAGTATCCTTCATTATGCATTATGCATCCATATCTTCAGAGTCCGCGTCCAACGTTTCAATAACTAGATAATTTTTCATATTTAGCATATGAGCTAGCTGCTCTCGATTTTCATGACCCTTAACGTATGCGATAAACTTTCCACCGATGTAGGCTATGCAGACATTCCTTTTGTACGCTGCTGCCAACATCAGCTGGAATGTTGCTGAATTCGCGAATTTCAGGCTGTGACATTTTCCGCCGCGATAGACCATGCATAGATCTCCTCTATGCGCTGCTACCAACATGCTCTCGAATGTTGTCGAATCAGCCTCAAGCGCCTTGACGATCGTTCCGGGTAGAAACACGCTGAATTCGTTGCGAATGTCAACGATGTGCTTTTTGCCAAATTTAGTGTTGACCACCCGTATGTTGGTGATGATATAATCCGACCCGGGTGACAACTCTCTGAGCTTCTTTGTCGGCAGAATATCGGCAATTTTACGAATTTTATCGATGAACTCCATTGTTTCACTCGTGTGTACGTAGTTCTTTCTCATGTGTGCGTCCGATCTTGAATCGCAAGATTATGTACTCCTCCCCCCCCCCCCCCCCCTCTGCATTGAGGGCACGAGGGTCCGAGCGCGGAAAAATGTCACGCGTCCGATGACTCACCACGCCCCACAAAACGTTTGAAAAAATAATCTGACGAAATCCCGTCGCCATTTTGGCGCTATCAAATGTCACCGGCCGACGATACATTCTCGGAAAATAATCATTCAACACCTTAATTCGCCGGTTTCAACACGTCGATAAACAAAACTATCGCATCTCAGCAGGAGGGGGGGGGGGGGGGGTCCTTTGTCAAGCCACGGCAAGCGCCCGATGACTCACCACTCACAAATGTTTAAAACAATTTCTGAGAAATCGGACCCTCCACTCTCCTCCCACCGCCCCCTCTTCCCCGCGGGAGGGGAGGGGAACTCCCTTTTACTACAAAGCACTTCGACTCTTTGTCAGTCGTTGCGCGGCCTCGCTGGGAATCGGACGTGTGGCCCTGTGTTTACCCCCCCACCCCCCCATTCCGCCGCATTCCATTCGAGGCGAAGGGGGACTTACCACCATCGGTCGGTAAGCAGGTGACCCCTACCATCGATCGGTAAACCTGTGAGCCTCACCATCGGTCGGTAAGCAGTGCAGCCCTACCATCGGTCGGTAAGTACAAACATCGACAGTCGATCATGGTACCAGTTCTAAATCAAACCCCTACCCGACCATCCGCCGATAACTCAGAAATTAACCATTTTTGGGTCGTTCTCGGTCGGTAAGTGTCGGTAGTAGGAATCTTGGTTTAGAACTGGTACCATTACACTACTATGGACTAATCGTTAGTCGATTGTGCCAAAGTTTTTAATTCCGCGGTTACTGGTATTGGCTTAATTAAATTAAGGTTCTCGATAAATTCTTCGATGCTGTGGGTCCGCTGGAATTAGATAACGAATATTCAAGTAGATAGTCGAAGGAAAAATTTGGCACTCTATGTGTAACAATTCGAGACGAGAGGGATACATGAAAACTATTTAAGGGGCCAGTCCTCTTTGAAAATTTCAAAAAAATGGGAAGCAAGCAAGACTTGAAGGAATCGACGATGATGAGCAATCAGAAGAGATTTTGTACGGTACAGGAATTTCCGATTGAGTTTAGGTAAGAGTTTTTCATAGTATAAACTTCAAACGCGTTTTTCTCGAAACAACGTTTTCGAAATCTAGCTCCATCATATCTCTAAAACTAATAAACCGATTCTCTTGAAATTTAAACCACATATTGTAAACATGATTCGCAACAAGATGATCCTCGATGATTTTAAAATTTTGATTTTTACTCTTTTTTTGCGAAAATTGCGAAAAAAACGCGTTTTTTAAACTTTTTTCGTTTTCCATTTGCCATTTTTTAATTTGATTGTTATATTAATTATTATAATAGTTATATTAATTATAATTTGATATAAAGTTTTGATAAAACTTTATATCCGAGAGTCATTTTGTAGCTGGTGTCATACTGAGTCGAATGGACTTTGATTTTTTTGTTTCGGACAAGCCGTTTCCGAGTTATGATGGACCTACCAAGCCCACCTATTTTTGAGGCGTTACGTTAAATTATAGTTTTTGTACTGAAAAATGAATAAATTTTTTTAAAGTGTTTTTCAAGACTTTATTTATCAAGCCCAGCAACTTTTATATTCATATATTTTATAAAATCCCCAAGAAAAACCGCGAAAATAGCCTTTTTTCGTCGCTGTAAAGTGGACTGGCCCCTTAAGGGGTTACACCTAGTTGGAAATTTTGAAAAAATCGACTTTTCGTTTTCGACGGATTGTTTTAATATAACCTTCCAAAAATATTCTCTGAAGATTTCAAGTCGGTCCGTTGAAAATTGGGCGTGTTATGAGCGTTTACAGGTAGTCCGCTTACCGCTTTACCGGTACAGGTAAAAACTTTAAACGCGTTTTTCTCGGAATGACTTTTTCAGAATCGGTGACCAAAATATCTCAAAAACAACTAGACCGATCTCCTTCAAATTTCATAGACATTTTTTATATATCAAAAGGCAGCCCTTAATCGAAGGATTTTTTTTTCAATGCATACTTTTTTTTATATCAAGGAAAATGGAGTGTTTTTTCCACCGAAATTTTGACGATCACTTTCGATCGGCGACCAATTTTTCAAAAATCATTACTTTATTGAATCCTTCGATTAAAGACTAGATAATACGATACAAAAACTAAATGCATTTGGTTTTTTTTTATTTTAGATGATTTGTTTCCGAGCAGGAGGGATCACCGCGAAGGACTTTTTTGCACAGCGGTTTGTGCAATTTACTGTATCTCCGTCGTTTATAAATATTTGCCAATAAAGAAATTGTCCAAGATACTTTAAATGATATTCTTTACTATGAAAAAAAGTTAAAAACTTGCACCCATTTCCAGTTAATTACCTCAGTTATTGATCTAGGAATTAATGCGAGTAATAAATTTCACTCGTCACCCGTGTTAATATCATAGAATTTCGGGAAAATAGTCACAGGTGCATTGTGGAAAGCTCTCCACTTTAATCCGCGGGTAGACACATACGAGAGTGAGTAATCACTCGATAGTGCTTTGTAATTATCGCTAATTAGCATTAGGTTGCGGTTTTTTTTATATGTCATCAATTTGTTTATGTTCAGTTCTCTCTTAATACTGCGCAAAATGAAAATCCACGAAATTTCGAAAACCGGAACATGTATGGTTAATTAGCGATAATTACAAGCGTCCATCAATTATTTATTCTCTTAGGTGTATTAAAATAAACATTATTTGTATATGATGAATACGTGATGTAATATTGCCATCATTGAACATCACAATTAATAAAACAGTCGGGAAATATTTGGTTCGTGCAAAATCACCGAGGGTCATCGTAACTATGTATATGGTGAAGAAGGAGCACCCATAGAAAAACAAACCCAGGCAAACTCGTCGTCTTCTTCAATATTATGAACAGTTACAAATTTATTTCGTGATTTCAATCGTTTGATTTGCGTAGCTTGGGTGCTCCCCTTTATATATAATCGCCATGGTGGTTCAGCACGAAAAAAAATTTAAGGGGTTAGGCTACTGTGTAAATATAAAACAATAGTCGACTGAGGCCACTCAAATTTGAGAGGAAAGCTCAACATACGGTGCGAAAATCGCAGATTGAAGGTAAACTTATGATTACAATGAAAGAACCGCGAGTTGAACTTTAAGGGGTTACCCCCACTTGCGATTTTGAAAAAAATCGATTTTTTTTATTGCATTTTTTTGAACTATAAGTATCTGAGAATATGTCCTGAAATGATCGATGAAATGAGCGTTGAAAGAGAAGAATTCGCGTTGAAAGAGCGTTGAAAGAGAAACTTTAAACGCGTTTTTCTCAAAATGGCATTTCTGAAGTCGGTGACCAAGATTACTCGAACACTAATGAACCGATCTTCTTGAAATTTTGCAGGCTTATTTAATACATAAAAATGTAGTCTTTAATCGTTTGATTTTTTTTTCGTTAAAATCGAACCATTAACTTTGACTGTCCGCCATTTTGTGAAAAATGAATATTTTTTTAAATCCTTCGATTAAAGACTAGTTTATACTTATATTTGACTAAATCCATCCGCATTTTTTTTTCAAATGATCCACTTCGCCGCAATGTTGGTCACCGCAAACCGTGTACATAAAAACATTATTTCATTGACGGCCATTTGCCACTAAACAATGTAATATTTTTCAATAAAAAAATGACGGAAAGTTCTTCAAGATGTGTTCTTTAAGATGGTATATTGATCGATTAAAAAAGTTTTGTAGTTTTCTTTAAAAAAATTCATGAAAAAGGCCTTTTTTTGTGCTACAAGTGGGGGTAACGCCTTAAACGCGTTTTTCTCAAAACTATGTTCATCAAAACGGTGTACACGATTTCTCGACAGCTAATGTACGGATTGACTTTAAATTTGGTACATTCATTCAGTGCAATAGTGGTTGCGTCTTGACCAACGTTTTTTTTTTCATCAGTTTTTTTTGCATTAGTCATTAATAATAAGGATGTCATTTCTACTCGAAAAATCCAAAAAAAAATCAAACACAGTTTTTGATGATCGAAATATGATAAAAAAAAGGTCGGTCAAATCTCCACCGATGTTATCTTTTTTAAGAAAAAACAATTTTTTTGTTTCGGATCAACCGGGTGGCCAAAATCAAATACACCTTTGAGCCCCTCATGTTCCGAGGTCCTTCACGATATTTTTTTTCACTTCTTTAATTGTTAATATCTTTTACGAAAATTGCTACACAATTTCGTTAAGGTGCACGTGTACCTACGTGGGTCAAAAAATGGCATTTTCCAAAAATACTTTTATTCGATAGTATCACCTTTTTAATATATTTCCTGAAAATGTCATAGAAATATTTCTAAAGTTAAAAGAGCTTCTCACAGGCTTCTAACAGTCGGCCAGGCGAGCGGTAGCAGCACCATACTTCAAACTTTGCACGCGTTTTTCTCGAAACACTGTTTTTAAAATCGGTGGATATGGTATCTCGAAAACCACTTGAAGAATTGTTTCCAAATTGACAAAAGACACGATGAGAAACTTAGGTTGACGATCTCACTTTTTTTTAAATCGATCTTCATTTTCTGGTAGTTACGTAAAATTTATGTGTAAAAAAATATTTTAAAACACATGCTTTTATTGAATGTACTAAAAAAAAATATTTTTTTTACCAAGTCACCAATACGTGACTACAAATAAAAGCTTGGGGTGTTCAACCTTGTAAATGTTTAATTAATTTGATGAATTTAGTTTCATTGACCGTATTTGTAATTTGACACAATAGTGATTAGAGAAAAAATATTATTACACGTTTATACTCAGTTTTAGGATTTTTATTTAAGAAATTTGAGGTTGTTTTACAGTTAATTAAATACAGTTGATATTTTAACGCATTTTGTAAATTAAAGATTATATGTCTAAATTTTGAGCTCTCCCCCCCCCCAAGCTTTTATTTATAGTCACATTCAGGTAACTTGGTAAAAAAAATTCTACTTTTGAGTATATTAAAAAAAGCTTGTATTTTGAAATATTTTTTTCACATATAAATTTTTTTCTTTTTTTAGTCTATAATTAATTTTACTAGTTAGTTGTTACTAGAAGTTTACTAGTTTACGAGTTTGTACGTTAGGAACATGAAATGCTTGTAAAAAATAACAAAGACTGTAATTGGGATTGACCTCACGACTAATTGCTGCATATCAACTTTTCACATACAAACACAGTCGGCTACGAATTTGTTTGTATGTGTTAGTGAAATTTTACATGAATGATTCGATCTCGCTAATTTTAATTGGAAAGTTGAACGTTTTATGGACATATTTTTTTAGTTGAATAATGCATTGTCACCTTTTAGATACATGTTTGCAAAATTCCCGAGCCTAAATAGTCGGGAAGAGGGTGAAATATCAATTTTCCGTTTTGCATCTCACAGAAAGTCCAGTTAAATAAAAGCTTGTAAAATTACAGCTTTTTTCATAGATTTAGTATGCTCGAGTTTCAATTCGTCGTCATGTTGTTGAAATTCATTGATTTTAAAAGTCGAGGATCGTCAACGACTGGTGTTTGTTGTTAACTTGAATAACCCGTTGGGTTTTTAGATTTCAGATGGACCGTTTAGGCTGGAGAGTGTCCACCGCCAAACATCGCGAAAAAAATTGCATCATCTGCCGGCGGCCATGTTCTTCGTTGTTTCGAAGGCTCTCAATATATGTTTTCATGTGTTCAAAAAATGCGTTCCGTATTCACCAACCGTTTCCGAGAAAGAAATCGGAGTTTGGCCATTTTTTGTTGTGTTGACCATGTTTTTGTTGTTTTTCTGTATTTTCTCGTGATTTTTTTTCGAAGGCTCTTAATACTATATATGCACCTTCGTGTTGAAAAAAAAAAGCTTTTTTTCCCAACCGTTTCCCAAAAAATCGGTATTTGACCATTTTTCGGGCCTTTAGATAGATGTAGCCCCTTAATGTACATACAAATGAATGTCTAAACGATTTTTCAATTATCTTACTTGCTTCTTCAAAATTAATTTTTTTTAATAACCCTGATATTCCGGTCGCCACAGTAGTCTAACCCCTTAAGACCGTTGAAAAAACGATGAAATCGAAATAATAATACAGTTTTTAAAAATGTTTTCCACCACGCCTATCCGGACAAAATTTCAACGCATTGATTCAACATGGAATGTAATTTGCTACAAACAATCGACAAATAATTCATTGTTCAGAAAAATTAAGTAGGAATTACAATACGAACAGCAATACTAAAAACATAGATCAAACGAAAACAGGAATAATATGATCACCGATAACAGTATTAGAATCAGCTACGATAGTCGTTGGTAATATAAATAAAAAAATATTCTTAATGAAGCTGATAATTTACACCGTAATCTATTCTGAGAAGAGTACATCAATCCTCTTGCACGCAGAGATTCGGCTATTTTCTTAAGTGGCCCTTTTATATTTTCAAATTATTAAGAAGTAATCGCCGCGTAATTAGTGTGTGCATGCTATTGAGTAGCTGCGATAAGTAGGTCGCAGGTTTCTATGCCGGAGTAGGCCTCTTTCGTTGCCGGCGTCATTAATGCTGCTATATTATCATTTCTATAATATAATAGAAGAAATCACGCGATTGACAGTCTCGGAATGGTCCATCGCGATATTATGCGAATAATAAACTATTTATTCACAATGGCTATATATAAACTTAAGAGATTGGAGACGCGTCAGACTCGCAATTCAATTTCCAGGAGGAATCAGTTAATGCGCAGGATAGGTTCGTTTATTTCGAAATTAACATTTTAAGGCGTTACCCCCACTTGTAGCGCAAAAAAGGCCTTTTTCATGAATTTTTTAAAAGAAAACTACAAAACTTTTTTAATCGATCAATATACCATCTTAAAGAACACATCTTGAAGAACTTTTAGTAATTTTTTTATTGAAAAATATTACATTGTTTAGTGGCAAATGGCCGTCATTGAAATAATGTTTTTATATACACGGTTTGCGGTGACACATTGCGGCGAAGTGGATCATCTGAAAAAAAAATGCGGATGGATTTAGTGAAATATAAGTATAAACTAGTCTTTAATCGAAGGATTTTGAAAAATATTCATTTTCCACAAAATGGCGGACAGTCAAAGTTAATGGTTCGATTTAGACGAAAAACAACGGCCGTTTTTTGGCTATAAAACGGCCATTTTTTTTCGAAAAAAAAATCGAACGATTAAAGACTACATTTTTATGTATTAAATAAGCCTGCAAAATTTCAAGAAGATCGGTTCATTAGTGTTCGAGTAATCTTGGTCACCGACTTCAGAAATGCCATTTTGAGAAAAACGCGTTTAAAGTTTCTCTTTCAACGCGGATTCTTCTCTTTCAACGCTCATATCTCAGTCAATTTTGTTCGGATCGACTTGACATTTTCAGGACATATTCTCAGATACTTATACTTCAAACAAATGCAATAAAAAAAAATCGATTTTTTCAAAATCGCAAGTGGGGGTAACCCCTTAAAGTGCTTCTCGCCAGACAGGTATACTAAATGTCTGTGATGAATTTATTAAGTTGGCATACAAGCTAAAAATCTGACGTATTATAAAATCGTCATTCTTTTTGGATTATTGTCCCTCGTGCATTTTTCGTGTACGAAATTCGAGTAATTACATTTTTAACGAACTAACGAAATCAATGAAATAAAATTAATTTAAATGTGATTCATATATTTTTATTCGATTCATTTTTCACAGCCATTGCTTTATTAATTTGATTCCTTGATTCATTCAATTAATGGAGATCTTCGATTATCACAATTAATTTAATTAATTAAATTCAATTTGAATTATTTTCGGTAATGTATAAGGGGTTGGAGAATTTCAATACAATTTTATCAATAAGTTTTTGATCATTTCCACGGTTTTCCAGCAAAATATTTTGGAAAATAGATGTAAACAGTTTTTTTTCGAAACTCTACACTATTAATGGATGATGCCGCATTGCTGATTCAATTAAACCCCATTCGCATTCTCCTAAGAAATGAGAACCTCGTTAAAAAAAAATAACTCTCAGTAGTTCAAAAAAATGATGTTTGGGAAAAACGGTCGGTCAGATAGTAAGTTAGAGTCAAACATTTTCCGTGCAAGCAGGTTGTCTAGTAATCAATTGTCATCCTCTTAAAATTTTGTCACTTTTATATAACTCCATGGTGATCTTTTCATGGACATAATTATTAAAGTATCTTATGTTACTTTCATTTTTTTGGTGTGCGTGCAGAATTTTGCCATTTGGAAAATACATGGAAGAATAAAAGTATTATGAAATCAGTTTATCATATTGCATGTCAAAGTATCATACACGCAACGTAAAAACAATAACAGTCAACCTACGAACATAAAGTCTATTTCTTCATCAAGGATGTGTATTGAGTATATGCAAAATTTCATTGAATTCCGCCTGCTGTTCAATTGTGAAATAATAATAAACAAGGTAAAGTCTCATCGCTAAATCTCACTTTCATGGGATTTGCATAAATGAGAAATTACATTGCTTGCGTGTAATTTATTTCAACGAGTAAATTATTCTCGTCCGTTCTTCAACACGCCATCGACGAGTCATTTTTTCGATGAGGCTTCATCGGACAACCGCTTTTTCATGCACTCATAATCTATAGACTGTGAGCGGAAATCGAACTGCATGGTGCATCAATATTTGACCATGTGATCATCCAAATCGATATTTAATAAGTAAACGAAAAAATGGTTCATCGCTTTGCTTGTTGTCTGTTTGTTCGGTAAAAACTTTGCAATTAATTTTAAACTAACTTCCGGATGAGCTGGAGGCTTGAAACTTTGAATAAAGCTCAGATCTGGATGACAGACAAATAAACACACAGGCAAGTCTGTCACAGAGAGAAAAAAAAAGAAATACAATAAATCAAGTAATAAAAATATAGTCTAGTGAAAGAGAATTAAAAAAAAATAATAATAATATTAATAGTGAATAATGAATTAGTGACGATTTCTACGATGGTCAAGGACACATCCCCCCAATGCAAGCGGTGCTTGAAAAGGGAGAAGCAAAATTTCACACACACACAATACTAAAAAGCTGAAAATAAAAATTTGAAATAAAAAAAATTTAACTACGTTTTTGAAATGGACTAAAAACATAAAAATTTTTTTTAACCCCATACAGATTCCTAACCGCATACAGATTGTCCTGAAAATTTGTCATTGTGAATTTTTAATAGCTATGAAAATACTTGTAAGATTTAAAATGAAAAACGTGGGGCGCATGCATAGAAAATAGTGAGGAGTGTAGGGAGTAGCTCTCGATAAGAAAACTCACACAACAGTTCGTATCATTTGCAGTGTAATAAAATTGTTAGTGACGTTGGTGAACTATGCCTTTTCCCCACGTTTTTCTTTTTAAATCTCACAAGTATTGTCATAGCGCTTAGTAATCTGTTTCGGGTTACAAATCTGTATGGGGCTAGGGAGAATGCTATGGTGAACTATGCCTTTTCCCCACGTTTTTCTTTTTAAA
Organism: Ophion ellenae; assembly: GCA_963210295.1. NCBI lineage: Eukaryota > Metazoa > Arthropoda > Insecta > Hymenoptera > Ichneumonidae > Ophion > Ophion ellenae. The sequence goes on from OY723387.1 coordinate 47,707,112, forward strand.
TCACACAAGTATTGTCATAGCGCTTAGTAATCTGTTTCGGGTTACAAATCTGTATGGGGCTAGGGAGAATTATTTGATACTTTTTAGAGCGTTTTCAAAAGGAATTTAAAATTTTTTGTTTAATTTAAATAATTATAAAACTTTGTTTGCGACAATGACGAAATCTAATTCAATTATCCTTAGTCTCAGTGTTACTCTCATCATCAATTTCTCTCACTCTTACAAATTGTGTGAAATTGACCCTCTTTTTATAATTTTCGAAACTCCTGCTTTACAAGGACAACTAATCGCATAAAATAATTCGTATTTTTTTAGCGTCAAACAACGCTTGTGCATTTATGTTCAATTGGATCTTGTGACATTTAACTTCAGAGACGAAGTTTCGAGTTTTCGATTCGTGGAGCTTGTTGATATATTTAATTGAAAGTTTGGTCGAAGTCGTCTAAAGGCCGGGTTCGGAATTTTCAAGTACTTGTGTTATGGAATTGAGTTACGTAGTTAGCGCAGAAGCTGCTAGATGGCAATTAAACCAAGTTCACCACTCCAAATTAATTGGCTTCTAGCTGTATCTCCACCAAAAGCCCTCAGCACTTTTAACCGCAATGCATGGATGAAGATTCAATCATCCGTAACTGTTCAGTTACACGTTAATTCCGATTTACCCGCAACGAAATTGTAATATTATTCTCAATTTCAAGAGGGACGAGAGTTTCACTATGAAATTTTACAAATATCCCTATCTTAATGTCGAAAAAATAATATGATAAAGCATAACATGTATATAAATTACTCGATTCTATGTTTTACCATATGTCAAATGTTAATACCAATTTGACACATTGATTCACCGGAAGAAAAATTTAAAAGATGATGTTTTATTTTTGCGCGAATTTTACAGATTTTTCTGTGTGCTTCGGCCTACTATTTTTATATGACGAATCAGCACCTCTAATAACAGGCAAGTCTGTCACAAAGAGAGAAAAAGAGAACAAAAATAAATAAAGAAATAAAAAATATAGTTTAGCGGAAGAGAAATAAATAATAATAATAATAATAATAATAATATTAATAATGAATAGTGCATTAGTGACGATTTCTACTATGGCCAAGGAGACAGCCCTCCAACGCAAGCGATGCCTAGAGAAGGAGAAGCAAAATTTCGCACGCACAAAACTAAAAAGCAGAAAATAAAGTTATTTAAATAAAAACAAAAAAATTAACCACGTTTTTAAAACGGACTAAAAAGTATAAAATAATTGTTCATAGCCCCATACAGATTTATAACCCAATACAAATTGCTTAGCGCACAGAGATTGTCCTGAAAATTTGTGATTGTAAATTTTTAAGGGGTAAGGCCACAGTAGAATTTTCAAAAAATTGATTTTATCATCATAAGAATAAGTTACCATTCGATTTATAGCAAGACTTTTTTTTTCACGGTCCTTGAGCGTATAGCGTAAGCCCACCTCTGGCACGGCCATAAACTACCTAAAACTTTAAACTCGTTTTTCTCGAAACAGCTTTTTTCCAGTCGGCGTGACAAATAGCTTCAACAATCTTCACTCGATTTACTTCAAATTTGAAAGTTATGTTTCTAATTGCATTTCGCAACGAAGTACGTACGGAATTTCTGATTAATCGAAAACTTTTCATCTTATGGGCAGTTTTAAACGAAATTTTTCACTGAAAATTCATTCAAATACCTACAACTCAATTCAAATACCTACAACTTTTGAATAAAACAATATTTTTTTAATTCCGTACGTACTTCTCTAGGAATTCTAATGTAGATTGACGAGAATTTTTGTTTTTTGTTCTAGGTAAAAAATTGTGGATGCTAAATGTCACGCAGCGGAGCGCCTAAAAAAAAGATAAAAAAATATTAGTAGTCGGTTGTTTTGTACATCGAAAAAAATGTATATATTTTCTAACAGCTTGATATTCGTACTAAATAGATGTGGAATTCATTTTATGAGTGAATCACTTTTTCATACGAAAAAAGATTGATAAATTCGCACATGATTTTATACCCGTTACTGTGGCCTAACCCCTTAAGTACAATATTTCAAGAATATTCTCGCCAAATTTCATAAAGATCGGAGCATCCAAGAGAAGGAGGAATGGCTTGTAGGCCGTATCAAATTAATGTTTTAGAGGCTGCAAAGGATGCAGAAGGATTACTGTATGGTCCTGGAATCGACGACTCCATGTTAGTATGGATAAATTAACTTTAAATGTAAAAGAAACATACTTAAATCCTAAACGCGATTATCTCAGAATCGTCTTTTTGAGAAACACCTTTGCGGTGGACACGATTACTAAAAAACTATTAATCCGATCCATACTAAATTTATACCACTTATTTATTATGATAATAGCTAGAGCCTGGACGAAGGATTTTGAATTTTGTTGAACATTTTTTTGTAACAAAAGAACTGAAAATTTAGCACTTAAAAAATGAATTTTTTGTTAAAATTATCGTCATTTTTTTTAATCAAAATTTTTACAAATCCTTCGTCCAGGCCCACGCCAATGCAATATACTAACGAAATCTTTTTCAAATTCTGATTCCAGCTGAACCATTCTCGAGTCATCATGTCCACCGAAATTGATGCTCCGAAGAAGGCGCTCCTGGAAGACAGCTGGAATTCCGTCATGTTGAAATATTTTTGAATAAAAAAAATTGGACAAGTACAGGAAATTATGTACTAATCGATGTTGTTCACAGTTTTTCAATAAACATTTATTGTCCCATCGAAAAAAAAATCAAGAAAATCACGTCCCTTCGCCCGCTGCAAGTGTGTATATAAGACCATAAAAAGTAAATGGGTGATGCATATCTCTCCGTGTATATTCCGAGATTGGCATTTTTGTCACGGGAACTCGATACGACGATTACTAAGTACGAACAGAAAATTCATTTCCGTTGAGGTTCACGAGTCATTTCGGTTTACACATACACATGAGGTTAGTAACTTCAGTAACATTGAGCACCGGATTCCTCAACTCGGAATGCCGTTACACCGCGCATCAGGTCTTTCAAACGTGACCTAATATCATCAGCTAGACATTTTTCTAGGGTCACTCAAAGCTGGATAATTCCTCAGCCCCAACGAACTTTCATGTCCGGCTATGTACATTAAGGCCTTAGGCCACAGTAACGGGTATGTAATCATGTGCGAATTTAACAAATTTTTTTCGTATGAAAAAATGATTTACTCATAAAATTAATTACACATCTATTTAGTATGAATATCAAGCTGTTAGAAAATATTTTTTTTTCGATGTACAAAATCGCTGACTACTAATATTTTCTTTTTTTTAGGCGTTCCGCGGCGTGACATTTAGCATCCACAATTTTTCACCTAGAACAAAAACCAAAAATTCTCGTCAATCTACATTAGAATACCTACAGAAGTACGTACGGAATTGATAGAATATTGTTTTATTCAAAAGTTGTAGGTATTTGAACTTAACGAGAGATATACACCTACATGGTCAAGGTCGAGGATTTAGAAGCTATGAACATTCCGTCGACCGTAGAAGACCTACACTATGGGCCTGGTATCGATGATTCCATCTAAGTTGACAAATTTCATGATTTATTCATTCCCAAATTTTCAAACGCGTTTTTCTCACAACCACGTTTTTCAAATCGCTACCCAAAATTTCTCGAAAACCAATGAACCGATTGCCTTGAGGTTTTTTGTGGTTATTCTATACACCATCATCTAGTACTTGTCATAGGATTTTTTTCCGTTACTTAGTTTTTCTTTTATAGGCAAAGTAATAACTAATTTCCGGCCCAAAAATCACTCTTTATGTTCAAACGTCCGCCATTTTGTCATAAATCGATATTTTCAAAATCGACTATGACAAGTACTAGATTATAGTATCTAATTTAATAATCTTGTTGGTTTTTTTTCAGATGACTTTTGAAGAAACGCCGGTGGGTACCGTATACGCAGATTTTTTTACGACGCTTCAAAGATCATACAATATCGTTGTATGTTTTTGATATTTTTGAATAAAGAAAATTAAACATATTTTTTAATGTATATACTTTAAGATAATTAAAACCCCAATCCGAAATTTCAAATAATTTTCCTTGAAAAAATTCACAAAAATGACCTTTTTTCCGGCTCCTAGGTGTATATCTCCCCTTAAGAAATGAATTTTCAGTGGAAAATTTCGTTATAACTGCTCATAAACTGCTCATAAAATGAAAAGTTTTCGATTAATCAGAAATTCCGTACGTACTTCTCGGCGAAATGCAATTAGGAACATAACTTTTAAATTTGAAGTAAATCGAGTGAAAATTGTTGATGTGATTTGTCACGCCAATTGGAAAAAAGTTGTTTCGAGAAGTTTCAAACAGTCTTTTTGTACATCGAAAAAAAAAATCGAACAGCTTGATATTCATGCTAAATAAATGTGTAATTAATTTTATGAGTGAATCACTTTTTCATACGAAAAAAATTGTTAAATTAGCACATGATTTTATACCCGTTACTGTGGCCTAAGGCCTTAAACGAAAAAAATTATTTAACTAAACAACCCACCATTCTTCATTGATCAAACCCATTTTATAACTCAAACATCAAATCAAATCAAATATCCCGATTAATTTCGTGAAATTGTTAATCAAATAGAATAATTACCAAAAAATAATGAGGTCCACTTGCCTATTGATAGGCCAATAAGAATGTAAAGAGAAATCAGCAGTCACGGCGCAGTCGATTAAGCCTGGTGTAGCCCATACATAACGCTTTCTCTGTCGCATCGTTGCTATAACCGATCGCGACAGCAATGAAGGAAAGTCTCGCTGTAAAATCGGGTAGAGGTGGAGAGGGGAGTGGAGCAGTGAGATCGTCCGAGAGAATCTCCGTGTTTCTCTCTGTTCGGAAAGTGCGAGTGCGACGAAAAATCGGTGAATGGGTCTTACTTCGTTCTTATATGCCGATCTTGGTTGCTGTGCTTGCCCGTTTGCATCTCAGTACGATTCGAACCGTGGCAATCGCGTTCGACTCTCTCCAGCTCGCGAATCGTGCTAATCTTCTTGTTCAATAGGTTGTCTTTTTTTTCCAACGTTGTCTCACGATTTTGTGGTAACGTTTCTTTTTGGACGAGGAAGTAATAAAAAATTTCGATCGATCGGTCGACGATTGAAGAGTGGTGTCGAATAGTGTCGAGGCTTTTTTCGCACGATCTACCTTCGAGAAGGGATTTTTTTCTCACTCGATCGGGTCATTCTATTTTTTGCCGGTGACCGGCGAATTGATTGGTGCATTCTAATACTGAAGCAAGGCAGGCTTCGTTTTCACTGTCAGCGTCGATTAAAAAAAAATTTATTCGAATGCTTTTTCGCAAAAATGATTAAATTGCAAATCGATTGATCAATCGATTGAAACGTAATTGAGTTTAATCGTTTTTCCAACCGAAAACTTGTCCGCAAACGAATTGATTGATCAGTTACTATTAAATTGAAATCAAATCAATATCGCAGCGAATCATTCAATTTGAAACTTCAATTTGTACTCTCATTCAATTCATTCATTCGGGATAAAATAATTGAAAAAAAAACACGATCGCCTCAATGACTACGGGCACCGACGTTTTGTCCTGCCGTTCGTTAACTGGGGATAACATGGACGAATAGACAAATCGCGTGCCGGCATGGTTTTAGTGAAATTGCTAGATGCAAGCCATGATGTAATCGATTCTTCAAACACAGCTTTCGATGGTGTATCCGTTATGTTATGCACGTGGTCGTTCGATTAATCGGGAGGAAGTAATTTGTTTGCGCAGGCCTGCTAGCTCCTCCCTCACGATCCCAACCCCATGAGGGCTGAGGCACGGTTTGATTGCTCGTTGATCGATCTACAACGTTCGAGATTCTGTTTATCCGGGCCAAGACGCATGTAAATGAAATTGCCAATTGGTAAACCCTACGATCAACTATTACTGTCATTCTCTTCGTTATTGTGATGATAACGATCAGTATATCGAATAATCCATTAATTTATAACATTTACTTATCGAAATGTAATAACAGAAACTGCTGGACGTTATTGTTATTAAATAATCATATTTTATTATACTGAATGTTCATTTCTAAATGTTTCAATTCTTCAATTCAATGTTTCTTCAATTCTTCTTTAATTGTTGTTCAATTAAATGGTTCAAATTTTCAATTCTTTCATTAAAATCTTTTGGACCCTAAGTTTAAATCGTGTCCTATTTGTGAGAGACTACATTCAACGGTTCTGTTCTGGATACGAATGACAGTACGTTTTACCAAGCTTTCTCTGGTCACCGAAATGTTATCGTGTTTTTGGTAGAAGTATCGGAAATACCTGAATTTCATTAAGGCGGGATATACAATTACAACGATAAAAAAATCCATTTTTTTTCTTCTTTAAATGATAGAACTATATATGTAGAATATTTTCCCCAAGTTTCAAAGGGAAATTCGAAAAACTTAGAATGTTACATCCCGTCATCGCTGTGCCTCACCGCTCGAATTCGGAGCAGGCGTGAACTTCAAACGCGTTTTTCTCAAAACTGCTTTATCGAAATTGGCGTGCAGGATTACTCAAAAACTATTAAGCCGATTGAGTTGAAACTTGGTAGGAATATTGATAATATTGACGAGAATTGTTTTTGAAAAATTGAAAGAAAAAAAAACACTATTTTAATCCACATTTCACAGAAATGTTGATTTTTTTGTAAATGCGTGCCATTTTTTTCATTTTTCATTTTCTTCATTTTAATTACCGTTACATAGAAACTATACATGTTCTAACTGAAAAAATGTTTGAACTTTTTTGCAAATCAAAGTCTACGGGAAGCTAGACTGCACGCCGATTCGCAGCTCCCGCAGCGACCTTGCTGTAACACTCTACCGCAGCTTTCTCATTTTGATGATGAATTAATTAAAAAAAATTGTTTTGCATACTTAAATATACTATTAAAGTATACCTAAAGTTTGATAATTGTAGAATAATTATTTCGTCGTTTGAAAAATCCCTCAATATTGCTTATTTTTTTCCTGTCTAAATGTATGTTCCGCCTTGAAGCTATTGGGACGATAGATCCGCAAACCGAATGCGTTGTAATACGATCGAAATTATTAAATAACGTTTGTGATGTTCATGTGAGGGTTAACGTGGAATCTGTCATTGCGAGGATCTTTCATCTGTCAATTCGCAGTGTGAGGTTACCACGGATATTCGTACTGCCGTCATATGAAAGAAGGTGGCGACTACAACAAAAAATAAAATTGTGTTTTTGGTACCAGAATTCGTCTTCTGGAACCAGTAGAAAATTTCTCATCGTTCTTATAGTAAAACAAATTTTCGATTTTTTTGGAGACGTGGACTTCTTCCATGTGACGGCAGCGTAGAAGTGCACTTTTATGTGCATCCAATTCTGTCGCAATGAGATATCAGAAAAGTAAGATTATCGAGGTTAGACATTCTGATTGAGGCTAGTATCGTCCACTTAAGGAGGTTTATATTTATACGAGGTATATATTTATTCTGTAGATGCTAATTTTTCGTAAAATATACAATTAAAGAGCAAAATTATGCATTTTTATATGTTTTTGTGATTTGTGTAAGATACTTTTTTGTGTTACTACCAACTTCAAAAAGTAAAACGTTATCGATGATTTTAATGGAAAAACTACGTCAGTGAATGCTTTAGACAACTCAGAATGAAATTTTGAACCATTTATAATTACCCATATTCATATTCGTGTCACGAGATTATTTTTTATTACCATTAATTAATATTAAGTGTTACCGAAATACGGCAACAACGCGGACATTGAGGTTGGCAGCAATGCTCTTCCTTCGCCAGCCAAGATTCGTAATCTTTTATCAAACCTTGATGGTTCAATATTGAGTACAAATGGTTTACGATGGGCAAGATGATTTTTTTTCTTCTAAATGTGTACAAAGGTTTAGTGTGTTAAACGATTTTTTACCTATGGTATTATTTGGTGATTTTCTTTTAATTCGCAAAGAATCAATATAGTATAGGAAATAATATTTAATGTTTTTGCATAATAATTCCTCATAATGGAATGCACATGAAATATTGATTTTCTTGGCAACTGTCTATGAGAGTCATTTTTCATTTTCTCACTTTATTTTTCTTGACCGGAAAAGCTTACGAAGATTCATTTGCAATCAAAATAATATAGCTTTCTGCGAACAGGATAAAGTCGTTAAAAGTCGGAGCATTTGGAAAGAATGCATCTCAAATATTCTCGAAAAAATATACAAGTAACGATCGTTAAGGCGAGAAATTCCTTTAGGAGCGTGAAAAATAGGTATTTTTTCGGGAATTTTTTTAGAGGGGATAAAACAATCTGATTATTTTCAAATTTGGATATGAGTTTATTATAACTGTCAAGATTAAAAAAAAATTTGGGATGACCAACAAAATGGCGGCGTTATTAAGGGTCTTCGAACGCCTGTTTTCTGCGACATCGAAAAGTGCTGCAGTTGTCACTCTTTTTCTGTCGATCTGAAAAAGATTTAATAATTTTAATCCGTTTACTGACATATTAAGGAGAATGATATACCTAAAAAATGATGAAAAAGTGCAAAATTGAAAGTTTGGCAGCCTTTTTACTCCAAAGTTCGAATTTTCGCCTATCTTTTCGACAAATTTGACCCCAGAAAAAATATTTATTTACACGCTACCTTTCAAGCTTTAGGTATATCCTTCCAACAATATTACTGAGAGTAATCTCCCAAAATTTCATCCAAATCGGTCACTAACATTTTGAGCTACAACACGAGCAGTTAAAAAAAAGTAGTTTCGAGATGATCGCGTTAAAGTTTACTCGCTACCTGACCGCATGCTGTATGTGATAACTCCGCAAATATTCAATATTTCGAGTTTTCCTTTGGTCAGTATATTCTTTGGGTATCATACTTTCGAAATGTGTAAAAAAATGGATTTTTTTGAAAATTCTAAACGGATTTCTCGTCTTAATTCACGAATTCCACAATCCACATTTGTTTATTTGAGAAAAACAACAACGCGCATTAATTATTCCATCGAATCCTTATATACCTTTGACTGGTCGAAAAGCGAGGCTTTTTTTGTTTTTTTGCAAATACTAATAAAGCAATCAATATGAGGTTTGGAGGGTTTATTTTACATTTCTATAGGGACTCAAATAAATTTTCTAAAAAAATACTAAATAGCGCCCAGTGGCGGATACAAAGAATACGCCTTTTCAAGGCCCTCCACAGGTGGACTCGTTAACAAAAAATGAAACATTTCGTAATCTACAGGAGTTTTGCTAGCGAAGTACACACGATTATTACAAAACATTGATTTTTGCAGATGTGACACTATTAAAAAAAAAGTTGCATTTTCGGCTAAAAAAATCGGCCTTAATTTGCTTATAAAAACCGTAATTGTCAATCGATCGTAAAAATCGTGTGTACTTCGCTAGAAAAACTATCTAAGAAGCAACAGTCGAAATTTGAAGTCAATCGGTTGAAAATTAAAGGAGCTACGAGTCCGCCCGATTTGAAAAACTTGGTTTCAAAAAAAATCGTATTTAAATTTTCAAAACCATTTTTCTTCGGGCAACTTCATTCTTGGGATATTTATACACATCAAGCATATCATTATTGGGATGTTTATACGTCATTTAAGCCGATTAAAAAAAACGTTACATTTTTTCTTCAAAAGTATGTAAGGCCTTGAGTCAGTTGTTCGATTAATGTCGAACGTAAAAAAATGTAAACGAGTTGCAAAACACGAACTAAGGTAACAGCAGTGAATACGTGACCTATTCATATCCAGTTCAGAGTTGTAAAAACGAAAAGGGGGAAAATGGATACTTTCTGTGTCGGGTTTCGATCAGCTACCGGTTTTAGAGACAACGCCAGGAGCCCATTCACCTCGGTTGTCGGTTCCGGAACTGTTGCCGTACGACTCGAATCAATTGCTTCTATTAACATCTACAAAATTCAAATACCAATAAACCACGTGAGACGGCGTTTCAACAAGACACGCTAGTGAATCAAACCATAAATAATCCTCGCGTTCCATTATTTCCATTAATGAAATTTAAAATGGAATTTGATCAACTCCACCGATCAAGTGTTTCACACGACATGCAATCAGTGTAAAGAACAATCGCGTTGTTGAAGTTGATGACTACCCGTAGCTATAATTCCACGATTTGTCAGTGACTGAAGTAAATCATCGATGGCAAAGTGAACGAGTGTTATACTGGTGAATAATGTTTTTTTGTGACATTCTTACGGTGCCGAAATCGAAATAATTGGTACCATTGGACATGAGAAGAACGAGACATTAGGCAAAATCGGGGGTGGTATCGGGGCTCAATGTTGCACTGGACAAGTTTGAAATATCGTACGTGTCGGAGAGTCCAGGCACGTTGAGAATTCGCTGGACGGGATACGTACCTGGAAAACTTCTTGTTCATGCTTAAGAGTGGGTGTGGGTGTACCGTGAAAGTGTACGTAACTGAAAACAGAGACGAAACTGTCAAATTGTCCGTTTTAGCATATATATAGAAGAGAGAGAGAGAGAGAGGGGGGTGGGGCAAAAGGAGTTGGAGGAAGGTGGATTTATAACGGAAGGAACAACGTGGAAAGCCCAGGACCATTGGGATTCGACCTTTCGGGAAACTTTGTGGAAGGTGAGTGGAGAACTATGAGAGTGTTAGACCTCTGGATACTGATACTCAGCCTTCTCCTCCCCGTGCTTACCAACACAATGTACCCAACGTTCCAGGATATTCTCGGATTTCCCATTTCAATCCTCGGGCTCGCCGTCCGGCTTTAACTTACTCTCAAAACATTGTTATAACGTTGAATTTGTGTAGTATGTATGGCTAGGGTCGACCTAACAGAATTAGCCTTCAACCTTCTATTTTTACGTCCATCATGCGGCACTTTTTAAGGCGCTATACCAGTGTGAACGCTGAACATTTGGGTGATTTTCGCGAATTTTTTGGAAGAAAAGTACCCAATTGAATGCTTCGGAAAATTAAGAATATATTTCGCTATATTTGACCTATATTACATAATTTTTTCATAGAAAAATATTGAGATCTCAGCAACTTATGCGCAGCCGTGGGAGGCGCCAAAAAAAAGTTCCTCCACTACTGACACGATTCCGGCCGATGAGTAGCTGAAACCGAAAAAGGAAAAAATGTCGTTAAACTGGAAGGGATTTCCTGTACCATGACGTAAAATTTTCGAAAAATATGGAAATCTACCAAAATGGCGTAGTTATGAAAAAAGTCTGGTTTCTTGCCTATAAAATGGTCGTTTTTTTCAATGCCAAATCGTCAATTTTCATCCAATCAAAAATATCGCACGTCATTGTAGAGTAAATATATTCAAGAGTACTCAGTTCAAATTTCAAATCAATCGGATAATTGCTCTTTGAGTTACAATGTCAGCAAATTTGAAAGATCTCATTTCATATTTTTGAAAGTATAAAAATCCCATCTCATATTCTTGAAAGTATAAACTGTCGAAAAAGCAAAAAAAATCGTTTTTTTTGAAAGTGTCACACTGGTATAGCCCCTTAATCCACGAATATTGACATCGAGATCGAAACCAGACCGACTATCTCCATATGACGAATTCCATCGACATCACTACGATTTTAAAGTTTCGTTCATATATTCCGGTCATATCAAATTTGTCATATGGCGAGTTGTTGTTTAAATCAGACATCCTGGATATTTTTACATGTCAATTTTTATAAAAAATGTAGACCATGCGAACACGAGATATCGCAAAAAAAACGTCCGAACTTTGATTTAGAGCGTGGAATTTTGATCGGGGATATTTTTCGTCTGCTGAGTTTATGAATTGTCTCGCCTCATTCCAATCAAAAGAGTATTCTTATTTTTAATGTAAAATTATACCTCGAGATCACTGATTTACCATTGAAAATGATAAAATTGTGACTTAGCGTTATGCTAAACGATACGTGCACTCACCTTTCAATTATTCAGAGTTTTTTTTCGTTACATTTGCAAAGTCCATTTTTATACAGAAATTCGAAACAGCCGTTTTTTTCATTTACATTGTAAGTATGCTACGTACTGAATTTATTTTGAGCTTCTATTCAAATATTAAAAATAGCTCCGTAGCATTGCAATTTAATTTTGTTGCCTTTTTTGGTAAGTCGGCCATATAGGTCAAATATGGTCAATATAGGTCAAATGTCTGGAAGCTGTTCTATGCGGATGTGAGCTCTTTGATCCTCTCTCGCGTTTACTTTTCGTCGTCTCTCATTCCTCTTGCTCCTTTCACGTAACTCTCAGACGCGGCTCAATTGTTTTAATCGCTTTTTCACTTTCACTCTCGTGTCGTTGAGCGTTATTATGCCAGAATTGTATAACTACAATGTTAATGGAATTGGCCAACCGGTGTCTTATTATCCGCTCAATAGGTTATAGTTTTTTTTTTCTACACTTTTATGAATGAAGGTTGAAAAACGACCTCAACCCTTTGTCCGAACATACGCGAATAGAGAAACGTCTTTTAGTCGCGTGAATACCGGAGAAGTAAAAAAAGTTATTTCAAGGTACGATTGTAAAGAGTTTGGAGTTTATTAGTTACTGAAACACCCGTGTAATTGGGATTGATCGACCGGAAAGCGGAAGATCCTGATACCCGAGTGAACGCGAAATTCTTAAGGTGGTGACGAAATCGGGGATGCGGCTAATTTTAAGTCGTCAGGATGTACGGATGATAACGCCTGGCATCAAGCAATTTTGGGGAAATGCTACACGGGCCGCATTGAAATTCCGAACATTGGAGGATCAGAACGCTCAAAACTCTGAACGAGTACTGCTCCGAAAGAACAAAACTCCGAAAGAATTTTACACGAAAGACCAAAACTCCGAAAATCCGTCAAAATAATTCGGCTATGGAAGTTTTAAAGGTTTCAACATTTTCAATAAATCGACGAATTATTTCAAGATGATTTTTTATTAAAAAGTGACTTTACGACAATTTTGAAATTTGTCTAGACAATGTTACACGTTTTAGATAATTTACAGTCAATTTCGTAGACTTTCGCTGGCATGATCTGGACGAACCTTGTCATTTCGGAGCAGTAAAATTAGGAATTTTAAACCGTCGGCGCATTCAAAGTTCGAAATTTCAACCCGACCCCAATTTCAAAATTGACGTAAATTCACTTCGTAAGGCCTTACGCCACAGTAACGGGTATAAAATCATGTGCGAATTCAACAATTTTTTTTTTCGTATGTAAAAGTGATTCATTCATAAAATTAATTACACATCTATTGAGTATGAACATCAAGCTGTTAGAAAATATATATATTTCTCTTTTCGATGCACAAAATGGCCGACTACTAATATTTTCTTTTGTTAACTTTTTTTAGGCGCTCCGCGGCGTGACATTTAGCAGCCACAATTTTTTACCTAGAACAAAAAACAAAAATTAATAGATATATTCAAAATATATTCAACATTTCAAGTAAATCGGTTGAAAATTGTCTGAGTTATGTTTTCGGCCAACTTAAAAAATGCAGTTTTGAGATAAACGCTGCACAGCCGCTATTTTGAAATTAATCGCGTCAAAAAAATTATTGTATACAGTTACTGATATGTATGATAATCACCCTTTTTTATAATCTCGATTTATTTTGTAGTTTTACTGAAAAAAAAATCCCCAAAAATCTATTTTTTCGGCCGCTAGAGTGGCCTAAGGCCTTAATACATTTTTGTCTGTGACATTTCCGAACCGGTATAAATTTGCCTCATAGTGTGCGTACATATTTCGTTTTGTAGTATAAATATGTACGCACACTATAAAGCAACTTTATACTTGGCTTGGAAATGTTAGACACGTGTTTTAAGGTTGCTGCTTGAAAATGTTGGGGTGAATAGATATTAATGAAAATTTGACGTGACGCGGCGTGACATTTAGCAGCCACAATTTTTTACCTAGAACAAAAAACAAAAATTCTCGCCAATCTACATTAGAATACCTAGAGAAGTAGGTACGGAATTTAAAACATATTTTTTTATTCAAAAATTGTAGGTATTTGAACTTAATGAATGAATTTTCAGTGAAAAATTTCGTTATAACTGCTCATAAAATGAAAAGTTTTCGATTAATCAGAAATTCCGTACGTACTTCTCTGCGAAATGCAATTAGGGACATAACTTTTAAATTTGAAGTAAATCGAGTGAAAATAGTTGAAGTTATTTGTCACGTCAATTGGAAAAAAGCTGTTTCGAGAAGTTTCGAGTAGTCGGCCATTTTGTAGATCGAGAAAAAATATATTTTTTTTTCCGACAGCTTGATATTCATACTAAATAGATGTGTAATTAATTTTGTGAGTGGAGCACTTTTTCACACGAAAAAAAATTGTTAATTTCGCACATGATTTTATACCCGTTACTGTGGCCTAAGGCCTTAATACAAAAAAAATCTTGAAATAATACGTCAATTGAGTGAAATTTTTGAAACATTTAAAACTTACCTAGCCGAATTATTTTGACGGTGTTCAGATTTTCGGAGTTTTGGTCTTTCGTGTAACATTAATTCGGAGTTTTGATCTTTCGGAGTAGTATTCTTTCGGAGTTATGAGCGTTCTGATCATTGAAAGTTCGGAATTTCAACCCGGCCCCATCTTCAATTTCGGAACATTAAAATTAGGAATTTTAAACCGTCGGAGCATTCAAGTTCGGAATTTCAACCCGGGCCTATGCTACAGTGCTATAGCTACAGTGACATTCCCCATGCAGAAATTGTCGTAGGGATCCAATTGGAGTCCTATACTTGTCCCGACCTTCCGATGAGGATCCAATGGTGGATCCCTGTACTAAAACGTCACGCTTTTCCGGTAGATTCTAATCGGGATTCCCCATTGAACTCCGATGTACGAATCCAATTTGAATCCTAAGGAATTCCCACATTATCGAACAGAATCCGATATGATTCTTGATGGGTCCCAACGCATTCTGTAACGTTGAATTTTCGAAAAAAATATATAGGTATACAAAGTAAGTGGATCTCAAAAAGTATGCATTTAATCTTAGAAAAGTATAAATCGCTTTGAAAAGTATATCTTAAAAATTCATTTGAATTACACCACCGAAATTCCATTTTAATTGTCGTTTTTTATTTGTGCAGCTGGCGAACAAAACCCGACTCGTCCACACTGCGTAACATTTCTGTAATTTTTATTTTTCGTGTTTTTCAAGCGCACCTTTGTTAGCTCCCGAGCTCGACCCCAAAATTTATTAAAAATTTCCATTTCAAGTGAAAAGGCAGTTATTAAGCACACAAAAATAAAATAAAAATTTAACGTAGCGTGGACAAGTTCGGTTTTGTTCGCCAGCTTGGAATCCACTTGGATTCCAATGTGGACTCCCTACGGGCGGTATCCCTATCAAAGCCCTATAGGGATGTGATAGGGCCTAGGGACTCCATAAAAAAAATCTGCACGGTTCCCTTTAAAAATGGCCTTAATTTATTTGATGTACGTGAGCCAAGCTTGTCAAACGGATGACGTATATGAACAAAACCCTTGGATCATTGCAACTCCTGTTGCATCGGTCAAAATCGAAAAAAGCATCGATCGCAGAAAAATTTCGCCTCTTTGTAAAATAAGTTTGCGCAATTGTCAGGTATACGGAATTTAAAGGAATCGACCATTGATTATTTTCTATTTGTTTGTGAAATTTCCACCGAGACCTCAGATTATCGCCTGCCGTCCCTGTGATCAGCTATCGCGTGGCCAACCGCAATATCGAGCGTGGAACAAATCGTGAGCCGCGGGAAACGATGAGGAAGAAATTCCGGTTCATGATTATACACTGCAAAGAGGATACCACTTTCGGAGATTGCTTCCCGAGAAAACAGTCTTGCGCAACCCTAAAAAGCGAACCATTTGAACCAGACACGTAGCGGATTTAATAAAAATACTTTTAAAAAAATAATTAGAGCGAGACATTTAGATATTACGATTTGAATAATTAGGGAACCACAAACTGAGCAGTGACATTATTAACAAAAGATTATAGTCTATATGCTTCGGCTTTAGAGCTTATAGTTGAAATTGAGAAAAAATCAGCGCAAGATTTTTCATTTTGGGAGTTGGAATAGAAATATTCTTCGTGAAATATACGAAAGCACTCTTTTTTAAATGTATTCAAATTCTCTTCTTATGAATGTATGAAAATGACTATTCCATTTATGCAGGGAGTAAAAATGGGATGGTTTGAATTGAATTACTTGGAATTCCAATTTTACAGGAAGTAAACATGGAATTCCAATCAATTCGCTGTCCAATCAATTTGCATATGGTATCAATGACCAATGTGCGAATGGATGAATTCCATTAATATCCATTCCAATTAATGGACATTAATGGAATTATTTATATCCATTAATCCCTGGAATTTCATTTCTACAGGGAGTAAAAATGGTATGGTCATGTCGTTCATGAGTAACATTTTCATTAATGTCTATTCACCCCAATATTTTTAAGCAACAACCATAAGGGGTTAGGCCACTCTAGAGGTCGAAAAAATAGGCTATTTGGGGATTTTTTTCAGAAATAACTACAAAATAAATCGATATTACAAAAAAAGGGTGTTTATCATACATATCAGTGACTGTATACAATAATTTTTTTGAATCGATTAATTTCAAAATGGCGGCTGTGCAGCGTTTTTGCGATGACGTCTTCGTTTTTCCAGGGTCCACGGTGGGACAAAGAGCTCCTGTATTTTTTTATTGATAATGAGCCAATGATTTTTTTTCGATTATATATAACAACTGCTATAGAAGTACGTAGGATTTTTTCGATATATTCATTTTTGCCCAAATGGCGCACTTCTAAAGTGGAAAGTGAAAAATTTGCCTAAAAAATCGTCAGATAATTGTTAATAACAAATGAACTATGCAATATTCTAAAAAATCCTACGTCCGTCCATAGACAATGTATTTTTCAAGATATATTCAACATTTCAAGTGAATCGGTTGAAAATTGTCTGAGTTATGTTTCCGGCCAACTTAAAAAATGCAGTTTTGAGATAAACGCTGCACAGCCGCTATTTTAAAATTAATCGCGTCAAAAAAATTATTGTATACAGTTACTGATATGTATGATAATCACCCTTTTTTATAATCTCGATTTATTTTGTAGTTTTACTGAAAAAAAAATCCCCAAAAACCTATTTTTTTCGGCCGCTAGAGTGCCTAAGGCCTTAATACATTTTTGTCTGTGACATTTCCAAACCGGTATAAATTTGCCTCATAGTGTGCATACATATTTCGTTTTGTAGTATAAATATGTACGCACACTATGAAGCAACTTTATAATTGGCTTGGAAATGTTAGACACGTGTATTAAGGTTGCTGCTTGAAAATGTTGGGGTGAATAGATATTAATGAAAATTTGACCAGTCATTATTGTATATTTTCTGAATTCACTGGCAAAAGGAAAAAGGAGGTTTCTGCACTCGTTTATTAAACTTTAAATTTTACGTCAATCTCCGCTTGATTGCATTCGTTGTATGGGGCAACATCGTTACCATTTCAGTTTCTCGCGTACGGCTTTTGCATATGTTCAGAAAGTGGAACAAAAAAGCGAATATTGTGTGCAGGATAGTGTGGAGAACAATATTACAAAAAAGAAACAAAGTTCACCGATCTAATTAAGGGGTTACCCCCACTTGCGATTTTGAAAAAATAGATTTTTGTTTTATTGCATTTTTTTGAAGTGTAAGTATCTGAGAATATGTCCTGAAAATTTCAACTAATGAACCGATCTTCTTGAAATTTTGCAGGCTTATTTAATACATAAAAATGTAGTCTTTAATCGTTCGATTTTTTCGTTAAAATCGAACCATTAACTTTGACTGTCCGCCATTTTGTGAAAAATGAATATTTTTTAAAATCTTTCGATTAAAGACTAGTTTATACTTATATTTGACTAAATCCATCCGCATTGTTTTTTCAGATGATCCACTTCGCCGCAATGTTGGTCACCGCAAACCGTTTATATAAAAACATTATCTCATTGACGGCCATTTGCCACTAAACAATGTAATATTTTTCAATAAAAAAATTACTGAAAGTTCTTCAAGATGTGTTCTTTAAGATGGTATATTGATCGATTAAAAAAGTTTTGTAGTTTTCTTTAAAAAAAATCATGAAAAAGGCCTTTTTTTTGCGCTACAAGTGAGGTTAACGCCTTAATGAGAATGAATGAAAAATATGCGCACGAGCACTGACAAATCGTTTTTTCCATCGGCACTCTGAGGCGCACTAATATTTTTTTCTGAATCATTTGTTGCCTCCTTTTGCTCTGACATAACCTCTAAAAACGCCGACCGGCACAAAACGTGCAGATAGTCCAGTAAAAGAGACGAGAACCCAGCACTTTTTAGCGCAGAGTATGCATTTTTTACTGAAGGTAGATGGTTGCATACTGAAAGTAACCCCAATAAAATGTTGCCCCTCAACTCCCCCCAACCCTAAAGAATAGGGGTTGAAAACTTAAAAATCGCCATATCTAGATAATGAATAGCCCGATGAAAAAATGTTTCAAAAAAAAGTTGTTTGGAATAATAAAATACGTATAAAGTAGTCTGACATCCAAACCCCTATCTCTGAAAATAGCGGCACAAAAACACGAGAGCACCACTGACCCAGACAAGGACGCAGCGATGTGTCTACTCCGCTCGCACATGCATCAAACCCCGAACTTTCGAGTCGTTTTTGTGCCGCTATTTTCAAAGATGTTTTCAAAATATTTTCAACGGGTTAGACGTCGGATAACTTTATACGAATTTTATTATTCCAAACAACTTTTGGCTGAAACATTTTTTGATCGGGCTATTAATGATCGAGATACGGTGATTTTTAAGGGGCTATACCAGTGTGACACTTTTAAAAAGTCGATTTTTTGCCTTCTTCGACAGTTTATACTTTCAAGAATATCCTGTAAAAATTTCAAGGCCGTATCTCTATCATTGTATCTTGCAAGAATCGATAGTTAAATCTTTAAACGCGTTTTTCTCGAAATGAGATTTTTCAAATTTGCTGACATTGTAACTCAAAGAGCAATTATCCCATTGACTTGAAATTTGAACTGAGTACTCTTGAATATATTTACTCTACAATGACGTAGGATATTTTTGATTGGATGAAAATTGACGATTTGGCATTTAAAAAAACGACCATTTTATGGGCAAGAAAACAGACTTTTTTCGTAACTACGCCATTTTGTTAGATTTTTATATTTTTCGAAAATCCTACGTGATTGTACAGGAAATACCTTCCAGCTTAACGATTTTTTTTCCTTCTTCGGTTTCAGCTATTCAATCGGTTGGAATCATGTCAGCAGTGGAGGAACTTTTTTTTTAGCGCCTCCGAAGGCAGCGCATAAGTCGCTTGGATCTCAATATTTTTCTATGAGAAAATTATGTAATTTAGGTCAAATATTAATTAAATTAATTTTCCGAAACAGTTAATTGAGTACTTTTCTTCCAAAAAATCCCCGTAAATCACCCAAATTTTCAGCGTTCACACTGGTATAGCCCCTTAAGTTTTGAACCCCTATTTCTTTGAGTTGGGGCGAGTTGAGGGGCAACATTTTGTTGGGGTTACTTTGAGTATGCAAACATCTACCTTCAGTCAGAAAATTCATATTCTACGCTAAAAAGTGCTGGGTTTTCGTCTCTTTTACTGGACCAGTAGCACAGCTGTGACCTGTGACAGCTACTGCAGTCAACCGAACAGCCTCGAATTACGAGAGATTTTTAAACATAGAAAATCAATTTTTTCATAATCCTGACTCCTTCAAATTAACACATATGTAAATAATAATTACAATTATCTACCGGACATTCAAACATTTTCGCGATATTCATTCATACACATCTTTTTACTACACCTAATATTTGCTACCATAAGTTGGCACTGGCGACACACAACGTATTAGCATAGAAACTTCGTTTCTACCCCCACGCTTCAAAAATGGCGATAACGCTTCAACCTAAGTTCATAATTTTTTGCATACAGCACTGTTCCGTCTCCTGTGGCATTTCACTTGTACTGCAATTCCTATTGCTGGGCGCTCCAATGATTTAGAGCCAATTTCACACTTCGATTAATCCACACATCAATCCAGAATAATTGCTAACTCGATGGGAAGTAATCCTATTCGATAGTCAATTAAAACAATGCAACTCGCGTGAAGAAACTAATTAAAGTACGACCATCGGTAAAATCACTATGGATGTTTGGGTCAATCAAATATACTATATCGACCGGTTGAGGGAGAACGACATATTGAAGCAACAGGATATCATGACACTGGTGCTGTCTCTGCGATACGAGAGCTGTCAGATTCTGAAATTTACAAATAAGTAATTTTAGGAAACAATCACAATTTCCCACGACTTAGAGAACATTGTAAAACGATCATTGTGCACAAGAATTTTCTGAAATAATTCATTTGACAACGTCACTTGAGATACGTAGAAAGAAAATAATAAATCATGTAAATTAACACCAGTTTATACGAAGGGAATAATCTGAGAATTTGTTCTTTGGTTACATGAATTCTAATATTTTTGATAAAAATATCAGTTATTTATTATATTCGAGCTCATTATTTTCTACCAAAGGACTGCCAGGTGAATTAGTCTTATTATGTCCATACTCGAGTAATTGGATCATTCGTTCTCGGAATTGCTTGAAAATGGATTCGATGGAACGATGGAGTCAATGGCCGATCTACTTCGCGTGTGAAGAAAATTTCCTTCGCACGACAGGCCACAGGTTAATCTTGGCTTGAGGTGAGCCAACAGGTGCATTCGATCAGGATATCATGTTACCCGAGAAATCCTTTTAGTGCGGCAACGCTCTCGCAACCGTTTGCATTTCCCTGTAAACTCTATACTGTAATACGTTACAACGGAATTGTCATTATCGTACTTTACGAACATTCTTGATAAATCGGCCAATGAAAAATCTCCTGATACGATCTTATTATGGATTCGAACATTTGAGAAAATTGCTTGCAAAGAGCAGTGAACTAATTGCATCCATTCATTACTGTGGTGACAGCCCATCGTAATTTGTACACGTTTTCTCGAAACGGAATCGACGAACTTTTTTTTAACTGGATCCAAAAATAGCCGATTTACTTATTAAGATGCTCTTTTTCTATTAAAAAATTGGCGAATCTTTCGAAAAAAGGCTTGTTCGAATTACAATAAATTTTCAACCATCGGGAATGAGAAAGATCCGCTCAAAAGCAGGATATAATTTGAAAAAAACTTAACTGGAAAAAATAAAGGTGAAAAAACTTGTTTTTAACAAACTTTTATTTAAAACGTCCTGTACTAAAAAGTAAAAAAATAATGTCCAGTAAAATTTAAAATGAAAACAGAATAACTACAAAAAAGTTCCTTGCTCGTTCACTCATCAGAGGTGCAAGCACAAACGTAGATACTTTTCAAATATGAAATATAAATTTTAAAAGCTTGAGGCTTTTTTTCAGAAATTTTAAAGTAGTATTAATACGATTGACGACTCAAGCTTTAAAAATTTATATTCCATATTTTTAAAATGTCTATGTTTATGTACCTTTTGAGTGATAGCACCTACGATGAGTGACCAAGGAAGGAACTCTTTTGTAGTTACACTGTTTCGATTTTCGATATTACTGAATATTATTATTTACTTTGCAGTACAGTGCCTTTTAAATAAAAGCTCGTTTTAAAAAAAGTTTTTTTACGTTTATTTTATTTTATACTTTTTAGTAATAGAATTTGTTCATTTATTTGTTATGCCAGACCCCCAAGCCATTCAGACATCGGCATAATCAGAAATCTTGCCTTAAGTTATAAAGGTTTTGCGAGAAACTTTGTAATAGTGTAATTATAAATAGTACACAAGTCAACAAAGTTAATGAGCCCAAACTCGATTGTCCTCCCATATGCCATTAGGAAATTTCAGTTTCCACCTCCCATCACCATTATCAGACTCTCGTTATCATGTGCAATGAAAATTGCCCATGACATCAAAACAAGTGGGCACAAACTCGACTGTCCTAGTATATGCTATTAAGGCACCACTCCACGGTAAAAAGAAACTTGTCATTTTTTTTTTCATTTTCCGAAAGATATATATATTTGTTAAGAATGCTCTCAATTTTTTTAAAGAAATTTCTAAAATTGGCGATACAGCACTTTATGTCAAAACGTTCGAAAAACTATTTTCGAACGTCGAACGAAAAACGTTCGAAAGCCATTTTTTTTCTTTTGCTATCAAAATTCCCCTACGTGATGCTGTAAACCTATATGTCTAGTTTTTAAATATATTTTCATTTTATTTTTCAAATGAACCGTATGGCTGAATCGCTGTCAACCGCCGAGGAGCAATTGCGTCGGAGTGTCCTCTTGGAAGCGGCGTACACCGCAAACTATACTTTATATTCGAGTACAAAAAATTGGTATAGTCTTTTATACCAATCACTATATCTTAGGCACCACACCACGAACCGTGGTGTGGTGCCTTAAGAAGTTGCATTGCCCACCACC
This sequence comes from Ophion ellenae, assembly GCA_963210295.1. Lineage (NCBI taxonomy): Eukaryota > Metazoa > Arthropoda > Insecta > Hymenoptera > Ichneumonidae > Ophion > Ophion ellenae. The sequence goes on from OY723387.1 coordinate 47,729,734, forward strand.
CACCTCCATCATCGGACCACCTCCATGCTACCATATCATTACATTGACACCGAAGGTACATAGGTATGCCACATTTTAGCTCGATCGAATGCCAGAAGTACTTAAACAATGAATTACAAATTTTTAACCGGAAAGACAGATATCCGAACGAAGCAAGTTAAATAAAAAGCTCGTAAAAACGTCTTCAATTTAATGCTTTCAGGAATTTATATAAATTTCACCTTCGGTGTCCAAATTGGCGTTAAAATCCGTTTTCCCCAATTAAAACTAATTTCACCCGGAATGCACAAGCTAAATCAAACAAGCCTCAACAAACTCACGGGAAACCAAACAAACTCAAATGAGCTCATGTAGGTATAAACTTGTTGTGATAACCATGTATGTACGTTGCTATTTTCAGTTTTTGTTTGGGTTTGTTTGGCATATTATGCATTCGGCCTGTTGGAAAATGGTATAAGGGCGTATCTACAGCGTGCAGGCGTTTCCTTTGTAAGGCGTAGGGGCCTCTGTTGTACCTCTCTCTTTCTCTCTCTCTCTCTCTCTCTCTCTCTGTCTCTCTCTCTCTCTCTCTCTCTCTCTCTCTCTCTCTCTCTCTCTCTCTCTCTCTCTCTCTCTCTCTCTCTCTCTCTCTCTCTCTCTCTCTCTCTCTCTCTCTCTCTCTCTCTCATCTCTCTCTCTCTCTCTCTCTCTCTCTCTCTCTCTCTCTCTCTCTCTCTCTCTCTCTCTCTCTCTCTCTCTGTGTCTTTATTACCTGGAGTGAGGTAGGCCAAGGCATGCGCTCCGTCTCTCTCGTACAGCTCATTGTCCCCTGCACGTCCCCTGCATTGTCCCAGCCGGTCAGACAGCGTTGAGTTGGGCGTGTAGTGTTATAGAGTGCGACCCGTTGACAGCTGCCCCTTCTACGCTGTCAAATCGCATTTTCTATGACGCTACGAAAAATGTGTTTGCGTTATCAGCGGACATCGCAGAGCACCTCAGTTTGACGTTTTTTTCGATAGCGAGTGATGAGATTAAAGTTCACACCATGGGAAAGCAATAGATGCAACAAAAGTTCCATACATTTTCACATAAAGTCGTTTTTCGCAAATTGATACCGCAGATCTCTAAATAAATGTCTCTGAAAAGTGGTTTGAGAATTTGTGTGGGGAAAATTTGCCAAAAGGAATTAGGAATTTAGGAATATTGATTGAAAAATCAAATTTTCTGAATTTCAATCAAAAAAATCCAAAAAAGGACTTTTTGCACAAATTGCAAAGAATGTGTGCGTGTTATATGGACCCGGCATAACAGACTAATGGTGAGTCACCATTTTCTTTGTGTAAATCGTACGTGAACGTTCAAATGCGTTTTTCTCAAAATTGTATTTGTCAAATTGGCTTCCAGGATATCTCAAAAACTATTGAAAGGATTTCGCTAAAATTTTAACGTTATAGTCAGCACATCTATAGTTCTCATCCGAACGAGAATATTTCTGATATCGGCCATAGTTTTTTTTTTTCAGTTGAAAAAGTCTTCAAAAACTGACGAACCTGGCAACTTAACTTTTTTCGAAGTGCCATAAGTTCAATTTTCAAAATTTTCACCTATACCAAGTTCGAGCGGTAGCCTCAGGCCTACAAATTAAAATACCGTTTGATTTTATTTATTTATGATAACCAAAACCTCCGGAATCATGGCAGCCTTCAGCCAACTTCTTTTCCAGGTGAGTGTCTTCCGAACGGTGTAAAGTCGATTCAACTCGTTATTTTTGTTTCATAAAATTCTGAAGGACCGTAAAAACGTTAATAAATTTATACTAAAAATTCAAAGATAGTGTGTTGAAAAGTGTGAAAATAGTTGTTAAGAGATCTACGGTATAAATCTGCGAAAAATAATTTATACAACCATGAAAGTAGAAAGATAAAAAACGTATAGCACTTTCGTCGCATTCAATTTCCCCGTCGTGTTCTAATTGATTTTCCCAGTACTGTAAAAACACATTCATGGCATTTTTCGAAAATAACTCACCAATGTAAATTGAATCTCGTCTCCAGTCTTCCTGTACCAACAAAATAAAAAAATTTAGTGTCCATGTCCAGTGAATGTGCCATCTGTCATTTTTATTTTCATTGAAAAGGTACATAAACTTCTGAAATAAAATGATCGGTAAAAAATAATAACAGAGCTGACGATGACCAAAAAAAAACAGAAGTTCCAAATTAACTAAGTTCATCACGAACACTTTCATCGGTGCAGTTGACGCAAATTTCGAAAAATAGTTTCGCTGCTGCGTTAACACCGTCGAGAACGATGTTGAAGGAAACCGATCTTTGGCCGAAGAGGGGGGGGGAGATGTCGGTGCGCGAGTCGACCACAGCGATCTCCAGTCTCACCTGTTTTCCTGATCTAGCGCACCTGTTCGCGCACCTGACTCACCTGAATCGTACGTTTATCTGCGCACAAAGTGCGACCGAGTGAAATCCATCGAAAGGATAAAAAAAAAAAGAAAAAAAAAACGAACGAAACTCTGCAGTTTCTACGCGTAGCCTCCTCGCTTTCTTGCTGCTCTGATACTCAAGGAGTCATTTTGTTTTAACCCTTTCTCGAATTCATGGGCACAGGCCCACCGGAGGGGTATCTAACGTTCCGAATTCATACCGGCCAAGGAGGACCAATTGCCGAAAACAAAAGACCCCCTTTTTTGTCGCTCGGTTTTGAGACGCGGTTGAAACTTTGGGTAGCGAAATTTCCGGCTAAAAATTCATTTTAATGAGAGAATAAATAATTTCGAGTAATTAGAGGAATTTCCTCGAAATATAATGAGAAAAAAAATTAATTGTTTTGGTTTTCACGCCTAAGCTAATTGGACGTTGAGATGCACCGCTCCGCCGACCAAACGAGTCTCGTCGCTCGAGTATGCAAAAATAATTTTTCAATTTTTCTTTAATTGTTGTTGGTTCGCCGAGTTGTAGCGTTACGATGTTTGGGAGAATTCGTGAGTTTCACTGAATCCCACGAGCATTTTGGGCAATGCGGTTGCCTCGGTTTCAGGTAAATCAGCCGTTTCCGCAGGCCAGGAGAGCAGCATGTAGTTGGGTGTGCAGGCTGCATTTGGAGCCTCCCTTTCCTCCCGTACCTCCGACTCCCTCCACTTCGAAGACTCGTCCCTCCCCCCCCCCCCTTTGCGCCTCGTTCTCCCTTCTTCGCCTACCGGTGAGTCGCCTGCTGGCGTTGCAACTCCATTCGAACCTGTCCAACGTCACGTTTCTTCATTCTTCACCGGCCACGTCAGCGCAACGTGTAAACAAGCTGATAAAATATCAATGCATGCAAAATTTATCCCAACGGGCTCGGGTAATTTGTTTTCGCAATTTTTTTTCATCTTCCTCGCAACTCGAGGTGGAAAAATGTGGAAAACATCTTAATTGGCCAAAGTAACGGACACAAGACTGCACTCTATGTATTCTTTTTATTGCTATCGAAACTATCCGACGTTGCTGTTCAATGTTCGGAAAATTCGCGATCAGCAGAATATTTCAGAATAATATTCCGCAATAATATAACCGCAGAAAATTTAGACGTTTTTTCGTGGAATATTCGTACACCCAGATAGGAAATCAAAAGGCTGACGATGGAAACAAACTTGTGCGAGCCTTGTTTCACCGAGCCTGAGTGAGACAGACCTGGGCCAGGTTTCATTGCATCGTTTGGAGCAGCCTGGAACCAAGACTGGCTGCTTAGCCTAAACTCAGGGTTATTTCGAGCTTTATTCAGCCAGTGAATTTTAAGGCTAAAAAATCCAGGCTGGATGCAGGCTTGTTTCAGGTTGTGATAAAATAAAATAAATTTTAAATAATATTTTTTCTGTACTTTGATGAAAAAAAAAATTAGCAATAAATTTGTCGGGTGCGAAGGCACGAGAAACGAAAGCGAAGAAGGCAGCTCAGAACATTTAAACATATTCTCTTATCGATATTTATGAGATACACAAAAAAGTTTTTTTCTCGTCACATACACATTTCGTATATACTCACTCTCTGGGGTTTGCGTACACTCTGTGTATTACGTGTCCCATAAACAATAAATAAAATAAAGTATTGTGTTTGAAATATTTTTTTATATATTTTATAACAAATAATATAATGAATAATAAATATATATAATAAATAAAATGAATTCTTTACAAATTGATTAAATTTACCCCAATGTAGAATATAGAAAACTAAAAACAGGCCTCCTATAGCCTCGAGAAGAGTTTGGGATAAGCTTGGTCATAAATGCTCGTGAAGGCTTCATTAAGGCTTGTTTTGAACCTTGTTGTTTCGTCGTTTTAGGATTAGTACAGGCTTTTCTACCAGCCTTTGGTCAAGCCTGTGTGCAACAGCCTGAAACCGCGTTATCATTCAGGGGTTCAGCTAGCCCTGAAATCAGGCTGGTGCTCAGCCTGAATTAAAAAATGTGAGCCTTGTTTCAGAGCTTGGCGAGCCCTTTTTTCATCGTCAATTCCTACCTGGGCGGTAAAATGTTAAATTTCTTCACCAGAACGCAACTGCAGCCGCTTTTCGATGTTCGTTATTTTTTGCTAGAAGAAATGATTTTATCGGATCAGGCTTTCTCATTGTGGATTTTCGATAAAAAAGTGTTTATCGAAACGCAAATAATTTAGAATTTATTAAAATCCCATCAGTCGGTAAATTTTTCTATTCGAACCTATTTGCACTTACGTACATATCTGCAAGACCTTTAATGGTGGAGATACCTTTATCTCCACCATAGGCGAGGAAAAAATGGCTGATTTTCATGATTTAAAAAAAACATTCATAAAGAGTTCTTCATCTTTTTTGAGCGAGGGCCGAACCATCAAGGCTGTATTTTATTACTACTTTTGTTTGTTACATGGCATTTTTAAAATTATTCTTTAAAAATGGCGGAGGTATGGCACGGTCTTCTAAACGAGTTGCCACGCGTATTTGTCGGACGGCGTGACACGCAGCGTCGGCAGGTTAAATCTGAAAAAAAATCAACGACGATTTTTCTTTTATTAACACTAATACGCAGAATTTGAACCAATAATAAGTGAGAAATGCTGAAAATCGATGAAATGGTACGCTTTGAAACAAAAAGATTGCATTTTCCGAAAAAAATGGCTACATATTGCAATAAAAAGTTCTTTTTCTTATTTTCAGAAATATTTAGGGTCATGTTTTAGACAATAAGGTTAGAAAGATTTATAGCAAATTTTATCAGAATCGGTTGATTATTTATTATTAGCTATACCAAACTGGCGTCACGTATAGCTAAAAAAACGAATCGATTGCAATGCAGTTCAGAAGACCATGTCATACCGCCGCCATGTTTGAAGATTGATTCAAAAATACCATACAACAGCCAAAAGTAGTAACGAAACATACTCCAAGTTTCAAAACTGGTGAAGAAATCTTACCTTTAAAAAAAAATCATAAAAAGCAGCAAACATTTCCCTCGCCTAAAGACATCCCCCCCCCTTAATATTTTTTTTCACGATCTAAATACTTTTGTTCTTTTTTTTATTGCTTAAAAATAATATTGAAAAATCTATATCTAAATCTTTTTTATCTAAAATTCTAAATCTTTTTTTTGATTCATTGACTTAAAATATATAAGCTATCCACGAATATATTTCCAAAGTTACAGAGGTGAATTGCAAATATTTTCGAAGATACAAGGCCAAAAGCAAAGAAGCGATTGATATTTCCTCCTATTGAAAATGTTGAACCGCGTTTTCCCCAGTTTTCACGATTTTTCCAAATTGGCGGACGTGATAGCGAAAAAACTAAACGACCCATTGAATCAAACCAAAGTTTATTCTCTTCACTATAAAAACCTCTTCTAAGTGAATTAAAAAAGTCGTTGAAAAAGTCTTTTTAAATGATTTCCATAGCACGTTAAAGTGTTTTTTCAACACATTTTTTTCCAATCCTGAGAAAAGTTATAATTTCACGATTTTTTCAGCTATTCACCCCGAAGAAAAATATACGACAATTGAAAATTGTATTGCTTCATTCATGTCATTAATTTATTCATGTTCAAACATTTTTTTTACACATCTCAAATATACATAAAAAGATACCTCAATGTTTACCGTGCTCACTTGTTTTTTTCCCTTAAAAAAAATTCCGAAATCCGTTTTTTTAAACCTTTGAATTGAGGCTCCCGCCTCACTCGAACCCACCGGCAATGCCGCATCAATTCCAAATAAAATCACAGCACGTTGGAGAAGTGCATATGCATGAATTGCATCAAACGCACCGTAGGTGTAAATTCATTTTCCATTTAATGCACTTCGTATGCACGATTTCACGGAAAAATTCCATCAATAAATGCATACCGAGAATAATCACACGCGATGTGCATAATGTGTATCAGATGCATCAACCGCATGAAAATCATTCTCGTGTTTTTTTTATCTCCTGGGAAAAAAATAAAAATAAAAATTCTCACGACGATTAGGTGAAAATATTTCACGCCGTGGTCACTTTGCTATCCTGTTACCTGCGAGGCTCTTTTACCCCTACCATTTTCACCTGACTGCATCGCCCGTGAGTGTGGATGCGTGTGGTACTCTCGGGCACTCGCTCGACTGCATCAAACGTGTCAGCGACGTTCGCACACAGCAGGTATGAAACGTGGCTACGTATCGTGTCACTGTGTGCACAGGTGTATCCAATGTGTACGTGTGTATGGCAAATATAGATAGAGGCACGCAAGTACGGAAAGAGGAGCTTGAGCCTCCTCATTTGACACCCTGTCTCAGCTGTTATCCTGCTCGCCCACGCTCGAGGAATTCACCTGAAAAGGAAATCTCTCGTCACGCTTCGACGAGCTCTCCATATACACCGAGAAATATTCCTCCGGGGATTCATTTTTCCCTCTTTTTTTACCTCCTCGGTCTTCCTTCCGTGCAGATTTCTTCTCTCGTGGGTCATCATGTCTCCGGCGTTTTACCTCCTGACCGTCCGCGTCATCCTGATCTCAAGCACCTCGGGATTGTTTTTTTTCCCCGTCATTTTCCAGAAAGCGACCGACGGAAACCCCGGAATGTGAAAAGAAAGAATTTTTTACGTTTTTCCAGCTGCAAATCGATATTACGAAACTCTGCAGCGGCGTTAAAAATGCCGCAACAATATGGGCTTGAACTTCTGAATGTTATTCGAAGGAGGAAAAATTGCACGATGCGTGCACGGACAACGTGTTCATGATTATAATTATCCAGGAAGAAAAATTATCGTGATCATAATTACGTGAAATTATGTACCAATACTACAATGCTACTAATGCACATTGGAAAAGTTTGAAATATAGTGGTTGTTGATTTATTTAAAACTGCGTGTTTCTTGATAAATTCTCGGTGGAGTATATTTATAACTAGGAGTGAAGGATAAAAAAAACGGCGCGACAAAAAATAGCGATAAATTATTTTTGTGCCACGTCTTTGTTCTTGTAGTGGATACGGCGTGTAGTATGCGGACTTGGAAGTTGCGTACATGCCGAGCAGTGTTTTTTTCCTCGTTGAGGAGGTGTATTCCGCTTGCTCTGCTGGTACCCTGATAATTAGGAGTTGTACGGACCTCTCAGGTATTTTGCATACTCTCCAACAACACATAAGACGTTGAAAATTCTATAAGGGAATCAGGTTCATTAAAATTGGGTGGTAGATTGATTTTTTACAATTTTTACTACTATTAGTAGTACTAATATTATTTTCATTATTGTTACTATTATTATTGAGCATAAAACTCAATATTGAGTATATTTTAATTCTTAGATTTCTATAGTTGAGTATATTTTAATACTTACATTTTTATAGTTATATTTTATAGTTATATTTTTTATAGTTATATATTTGTGTAGTTGAGTATATTTTAATACTTACATTTTTATAGTTGATTATATTTGAATACTTAGATGATCCAATTACGATTATAAACATAACAGGCACGATTGTTCGTTCACACGAACTGGCTTGGGCTGTTTAATTTATCGTACGAAAATGAAGTGTCTTCTGTCTTTAGAAGACGACACAATTTTCGACATTTGCTTGAGAGAAAAATGATTAACATCTTCATTACAAGAATAAGACAGCAGCACTTGTCATTCATTCGTAATCGTGGGGCTCACTGGAACTCGATGGGTACAGTGTACTACTCATTTTCATTCGGTAATTGCGCTATTCAAATGTGCCAACATGACTTTTTAAGTGTCATTAAGTCATACACTAATTAACAATGATTAAAAACGATTTTAGCGGTGAATGAGTGAGGAAGGAGGATTTTATTTTCTACCTGTTCATCACTGAAATAACGGAGGGTCATAAAAAATAGTAAGAGGTCGTTGTGGGCGTTGCGGCAGGTAGAAGGCTGCACCTCTGAATGCCAGGCAAGCATATGCCAGGAGTAGTGAATTTCGAGTACGCGAGAAGTCATATCGTTGGTTTGCTGATCGTGAGATCCATTGATATTGTTGTTTTTGTTTATTGTTCTTTACAGTTGACTTTGAAAAATAAGAATATGTTATTTATATTTCATATATAAATAGTTTATTATTTATATTTATATCATTATTAAAGAATAATAAATTATTTATTAATTTATTATTCTTCTAAGTTGACTTTCTCGTATGGAAGAACGCAAAAAAATAATTTTATGATTATATTGATGCGAAATTAATTTTTTTAAATGATGTGTAACCAAACCATTGATTGATGGAGAAGTGACGGGTTTTCTGTCCATAAGTTCATTAATATAAATTATTGAATGACAATAAATTTGGAGATCTGACAAAAATGGGAAAGGGAAAGAAATGGAACAAATGAAAGTAATTTGTTTCAAACGCTGTTACTGTTGATTCACGCAGTAATTTTCCCGCGAACCCATGAGGTGCGCAGAGTGTCTGGTTATCGGCATCAAGTTATCGGGAGCTCAGAAAATTATCGGAACTCGAGTCAACCGCGAGTTGGAAAAATGGACGTTCGAATACTTTGGTCACAGGACTCCAGTAGGTCGATCTTCCGGTGGCTATTTTTTCGCCTCGTAGTTTAATCTCCTTAAAATTTGTCCCATTTTTTTAGGGACTCCGCAACTGAGGCGCGACGAGAACATATGTGATATTTTGAGTATCGCTGGTTCAAGATGAAAATCAAGTGATTGAAAGTGAATCGCGTTTGATGCATTTCAATGAAAAAAAATGTCTTCTTGAAAATCAATGGAATTTAGAGAATTAGGATCATTTCTTCATCTGTATATACCCACTGACTATTTTGACGTTTATAGAAACGTTTTTTTTCTGCACACTTTTCTTTTTTTTTTGCATTATCTGACAGTATAGACGGTTATAAATATGAACCTGGCATCGCCGATTGATCGTAAGTAGACCTTTTATATGAAAATTCCGCATTCGAAACATTAAACGCGTTTTTCTCGAAATGTCGTTTTTCTAAACGGTGTACACTCTCAAAGGAAGAGTTTCAAGCTATTCGTCTCAAATTTCGACAAAATATTCTTCATGCCATTCTTCATCTTGCTATGGAAGCTTTTTTTTAATCTTCATATTTTTATTTAACGAAAAACTGTCGAAAAAATAGGCTAAATTCGATACTTTTGTTCAAACCGCCGCCATTTTGTCAATTTTGATTTTTAAAAAACCTCGGTAGCAGGATTGCGGTTGCCATAGTAAATAATAATCTTTTTTACAAATTTCGTTGCAGATATTATTTACGACTACAACCGTGTACACCGTGAGACTCCTTTTTTTCGAAGACATTTTCAAGCGTTAAAAAATGTGAAAAATAAATTTAAAAAACGTTAAAACATTTATTTTCTGTTCTTCACGAGTGCTTTGATTTGGCATGAAAAAATCAGACTGATTAGCGTATTTTAACCATAAAAAAAAAATCTGTGATGATTGCTTAAGGACAGGTTACCGTTCAAGACGACGAAAAATTCGATCGTATTTAGATTGGGAGATAATGGGTTTTAAAATTGCAACTTTCAACACTGCAGGGTCTGCATTGACCGAAAGTCAGGCCACATAACTCGTCGTACCATTCTATTGTGTATATAAATTTTGAAAAAAAAGATGTTTAGATAGCAAACTAGTTAGGGAAAGAGTGAAAAAAAATTTGGATTGCATTTACTATTCAGTTTTGCTAAAAACGTTCAGTGAATACAGAATAATTCTCCGTAAAAAATATTTGTCCCCTATAATAAGAAGACATATGACCAGACCGCAGAACAGTATTGTTTAATATTTTGAGAAAGAAAAATTATCGTGTTCCCGAAGTTAAAAGTTTTCATCATAGAAAAAATATTTGCGTTATGAATATTAATATTTTATATTGTTTATGTTATCTTCATTAATAAATAAAAGTGTTGGTTAATTCATAACTCATTAAAAACTTTGTTCGATTGAAAATTACTTCCGGCGTTGACATATGTCTTCTTATTATAGGGGACAAATATTTTTTACGGAAAATTATTCTGTCTAAATTTCAATGGAGACCCTGCAGTGTTAAAAG